>JAJHSJ010000019.1:29774514-29874514 GCA_021015155.1 Magnolia officinalis
TCTAGGTTGCTCACTGGTCACTACGGGGAGGCTCGTCGCCCCAGCGTAGGCCTACAGCTCGACCATGGTGTCCCATACAACCATGTCCGGGTCATGAGTCTTAGCGGATCAAGGTACCAAGGTTAAACGGGATTTCACTGGTGAGTTTGGTACCCTAGGTTCAAGCAGTAGTGTCCAAACATGGCTAACATACATCGGGCCAATCGGGTTACTTGATGGGCTCAAGTAGCATGAGCGCACCCAAAGTTGATCGACATGAAGTGCATAAGCTCTCCGTGTGGTCTAACCACTGCTGACAACCTTAGTACGACTCGGGTTCGTCAAACACGTCCTACGTGGCAAATGAATCTCAGCCACGACTTCAAACCTATTACGGATTGCCTGGACTATAATATAGCCCCAATCACATTCAATCCTTAACCAGAAAAACATGTGGAGTAGTCAAAGTAGAATTAACAAAGTAATTCAAACATGTTAACAAGCATGTTATAAAGCACAATGTAAGCAGGAAATACAAACACATACATTCGTAAGTAAGCGATTAAATTAAACAACTTGCATGGAGGAAATTATACACGTCTCTAAGGTAGTTAAGAATCCTATCTCAACACCTACCTTAAGCACTATCATCGAAGTACTTACTCATACAAGCATTTTCATAAACACTTAGAATACACTAGTTAACATACATAACGCATATTGGCCAAAACATGTATTAGGACGAATTCTTTCACCGAGTAAGTATTACACATATACCTAGCATATACATACAGTAATTAATTATGGCAAACATACTTTCATAATTTATATGTATACGATATTTTCTACACTATACCGAATACGCTAAACACCACAATTTGAATACATAACTGAATCACAAAACGAACATCGCATTGTACATGTGAAATAGCACCCAGATCATGAATCTATCATTATCTGACATTGAAAGCTTTGAAAACCATAACCTATACGTTTATAGTCTGCACCTTACGCCGTAGAAGCGTAACGAATTCAGTTCGTTCACCCTTGCTTCGTCTAAGGTACAACGGCAACCTATTTCATGAAATAGGTTAGGTAATTCACCCTTTCAACTATTAGAAACCCTAGAACGGATTAGGGTTAAGTTTTCTTACCTGAACACGAAATCAGAATCTCTGGGAAAGCGATACGGTAGAGATGATCAGGCACGTGGAATGGTAGGAATAGAGCAACAGGAATTTCTCTCACTTCTCTCACACTTTCTCTCTCTTTACTCTCTTCTCTCCCCTAGGGTTTTCTCAAATTCGTATGGAGGGAATGAGAGAGGGTTTAAGGTCCTTATATAGGCCTAAAACTGATGGAAATGGCCCCAGGGCCAAGGTATACTTAGGTTATGTCCAAAGGGAGACTGTTCCGTCTCAATGGAGCACTTCCGGAGCCCCCCCCCCCCTTGAGCCAAAGGTCGGACTTAAGCTCACTGACCTTTGATCTAGGTCGAGTTAAGTTTTCGTTTCAGTCGGGTTCCCAGATCACACGTGGCGGACCAGTTTCAGTTCAACGGTCACCGAAACTCGATCAGGGTTACAAGTACACTGTCATGTATGAGAAATTTCTCCTGATCCGAGGGTGTATTTGGGTTAGATTCTGATGGTCTGATTGTTTATATTCGGCCCGCAAGTGACAAGTCTCAGATTACTTAAATTTAGATTCATTTCTAAAGAAAACCACGTTTTCTCACACTCTTCGCTCCGGGCTCAAGCGAATTACTTCGGGACACTATTTGGACTTGATTTCCGAGATGGTTGTCAAGCCCAGCAAGGCAGTCTTAATTATATAATTTCGTAGTAATTGGACTTTCGACGTGCTGTCCAGATCCGATACGGAGTTTTAATGTGCTCCCGAGAGCAACTGGGTAATGAGATTGATTCCAGGATTTAGGATAACCTAGCGTTAATGATTCTACAAGTTTTGGGTCTTGCATATCGTATTTAAAGTGGATCAAGCGGATTTCTTAGCTAATCTAGTTTAACACTTAGTTAAACTCGTCTAATTTCTAAAGGATTTGGTCCTGAGTGATTTCTGCCTGAGGTGGTACTCGGGTCTTTGTATAGAATTTTCCGAGTCGTTACACAATCACAATAGCTTCAACCTCTCCATGCTTATATGTCAAACCGGAAAATACTTCATCTCCTGTCCTGTTTGTGACCGGAAGAGATTCTCTGGTAAAAGCAGACTGCATCAAGGATGCCAAAATCTCATAAGAGTTCAGTTTGATGGATTCACCAAGAAATGAACATGTAGCCATCCAATCCAAGGCCCAGTGTGTGGAAGTTGACATGTAGCCATCCAATTCTGCTAATGGAAATGTAACAGTTCCGTTATGCTTGTTGGATTTATATCCATTGACAGAATCATAGTTCATTCTTTCTGAGTTTTCAGAAGATGTTAAACAGCTATCCATGGAGCAATCAGTAAGCTCAGGTTGATGATGGACAAAGCCATATCCCATCAATCGCTTCTCTAGTTTCTGCAAGCTCATGTCTGATATTTCAGTAAATTCAGAAATTGAAGAGCTTGGGCATTCGACATCTTCTGTGGAAAACAGCTCCAAGAATTCTGATTTTGTGCTTCCAGTCCCAAAGAAGTACGACTATATGTAGCAAGTGTTTCCTGTGCTTCAATTCAAAGATGAAGTGTTGCTGCACCTGAATGAAGGGGGAAAAAAAGGATCCACGATTACAGGTAGCGGCATCAGGCCAATGCAATCAACAGTTTTCAACATAAAATCAAGTCATGCGATCTTACTTCAATTTGTTCATGCAGTTTCTTCTACACTTCCATTTGCATCTGCAGTGCTTTAGCTATTTGCAAGCTTCTGAGAAACAGAATCTTAAATCAGTAAAACATATCTTCCTAATGATTTCCACAAGATGAACTTCATGGAAGAAATTCAGTAACATTCATCGTTTACTCATTAATCTGCTCTTTGTAATTTTTAATTGTTAATGAAGTTTGACATTTGTTGAGAATAAGGTTCACTATTTTTTAAGCTTTAGATGTTCTAGTTATGTCTTTTTACCTCATATTTTTACAGGGTATAACATTCACTCAAGAGTCCATCGGAACTCACATGCAAATTCGAATTAATCAATGAGAATAAGCACAACAAAGAATAAAGTCACAAAACCTGTTTCCATTTGAAGGAATCGAGGTATGCTAAAACAGTTACGTAACAAATGTTTGACCCTTTTTTTTCCTTCTTCTCGGGCTTCTGTTCTAACACTTATAGTTCCTGTAATTGTCTCTCAAATTCTATTTTGATCTTCTGTTTTTAAGCAGAAAGGATACTGTTTTCAAAATCACACCCGGTTTCTCTCAACAGATCTAGTTCCTATAAAATACACAATTTCTTTTATCTTTTGCATGGTCTGGTCATAAGCACTCAAGAACCATACATCTACATTTAAAGTTTAAGGAGTTCACTGCTTGGTCCGAATTACCATCGTTTTCATTATACCAGCATTCCATACAGGTGGGTCCATTTCTCACTTATATACCAATGCAATAAGTCTGGTTGCTTGAACCATGGATGAATGCTGTTGCACAAAGATTACCACATCAAGCAGTTCTAATCATTCAATAGTCAGCTTGCAAATAGATGGTTAAAATGAAGCATAACATTTATGATTAAACTGAAGTATAACCAACAATCTCTATGTGAAACTACAAAGCGACATACTTCTTTTCTTCTCTGAGTGACCCAAATCCTGCTGTGTGGCACACACAGGTACGAGTCAGGGTCATTCATCCCTCAGCTTTTCATCGACGGGCAACTGCCCAAACTTCAAACCAATCATCTGATTCTGATGGTCCAACAGAACTTTCCATAACAACGAATGCTCGAAACTCATGCATCTTACTGGGGGAAATGCTCGTAAAAAAATAGAATGAGAATCTCTGAGCTACAAAGTTACGGAAGAAGGCCTCAACTTGAAATTCAAGATATCAATATCATGGTTGATCAACCCATTTAGAAAAAAAAAAAAAAGGACATTCAGTTGTGTTAAAATCAACAATCCACTCAAGGAGAGGGGAAACCTCTTTTTCAAAAAAATAAGAAAAAGAAAAAATAGAAATGGTTGAGGCATACTGGAGCTGCTCACTGTTGTGCTCATCAAGCAATGATCCAGACTTTTTATCTATAGGGTTTCGCTATAGAGGGGGCTGTTTGGAAAAAAAATCTCATTCATCAGAGATCCCACTATCCATACAGAGGTTCGCTAGAAAAAGTAGCCTAGAGCATCAGTTCCTAAATTGCCTTTATCATGGAAGTTGTATGGACATAGAAGTCTCAAGTTCGGGTGGGGTTTAGGTCAGTTGTCAAGGTCCTTGTAATGGGTTCAGTTGGAAAATGGTGACCCAATTTAATTCTGGTTCGGTTCAGATTGAGCAAATTCGGCTCCGGTTAGGTTGAGTTGACATTAATGACATCTATTTGAGTCGTCGTGCCGCAACTTGGGTTTAGGTCAACCTTTACCCGATTGACCCAACTCTAGTTCAGATGGGGTTGGGTCAGTTATCAAGGTACTCCCGGGATGGTTTGGGTTGGAAAATGCCAACCCAATTTGAATTCTGGTTGCATTCGAGTTGAGCAAATTCGATTAGGCTAGGTTGGGTTGACACTTGTCAAAGAGAAAGCCGGTGATTGCTCATCACTTTCAACAGATCCCATTAATTGCTCACCAGCCAACAAAATGCCAACTCATTCACCAACTCATTCCAATCAAGGATGATTTCTTAACATCTTAGGATTACTTCAGCACACTATACTCTATCCTTTTGTAATCAATCAAATCCCATAAAGTAGGAAACTTTACAACAGACATGTAACGTGCATAGTGTTGGGGGCCTTGCACAAAACCTTAGGATTTAGCCCTCTAGAACAAACCAGAATTATGGATAATAAAGCAATAAAAATAATCAATGCATCAATCACACACCACACAAGAGATTTTTACGTGGAAAACCCTCAAAGAGGTAAAAACCACGGGACCTCGTCTAGATCAACAATCCACTATGAAGTAGAATGTTACAACCTTCTTCACTCACACAGGAGTGGATAAACAATGAGAGAAATAGAGAAAACGGAGAGATCTAACCGATTATGAGGACATAGAAGTGCTGAGATATAGATTGCACAGTAGATAACCTCCACGAGCAGAACCTCCCTTCTATAAGCTTCCTCTCTCTCTCTCTCTCTCTCTCTCTCTCTCTCTCTCTCTCTCTCTCTCACCTTTGATAGCCCTAAACCCTTTAGCAAATCCCTTGTAAAGCTTTAGGAATCCCTCTTGTTATACCCTAGAAAGCCCTATGAAATCCTATTTATAGTTTTAGGAAACTCCCTTCCTCATCCTAGTTGCGAAAGGACTTGCGACACGAAATCCCTGCAAAATTGTGGAACGAATCTGCGTAACCTCGACTGGTCGAACCAAGTCCACGATGGTCGAGAGCCACCTTCGACCGGTCGAACACCTCCTTCAACTGGTCGAGCACCGTGGAGAAAAATAGTCCACAGTTGTCACGCCCCAAACCCAAAAATCAGATTCACAGGAATCCCGATCGCCGAATCCAGTGCCGACAGCCTCCGTAATACCCCATTCTCGGCTCTTAGCGTCCATACACCAGATTCCGATCCTGGGATCCTACAAGAAGAATTTTTTTTTGTGTACATTTAACTCGTAATAAGCATAACCACAAATATACCCAAATCATAAAGGCAACATCAAGATGGGTCCCACTAATGTGGGCCCTTAATTCACAAAAGATAAATATAAGATTACCCACTTCTAGGCCTTCTCCTTGGTCCCTTAGCCTCCTTAGCTCCTTTCCTACACTTTTGATGGAGGTTGATGGGGTTTTGATGGTGTGGATGAGAGATGAGAGAGTGGGCCACACTTGTTGCTCTTGGAATTGCTTCGGAAGGTTTGGACGTATGGAGCTTGGGAGAGTAGAGATAGAATGAGGGAAAGAGAGAAATAATGGCTAAAAGGGATGGAGTGATGTACAACATACACATTGGTGGGACCCATCTTGATGTATGCATTCTTTAAAGAGGGACCCAGGATTCAGCGATCGGGATTCCTGTGAATCCAATTTTCGGGTTTGGGGCGTGACAACAGTCGCTGGACTTTGAGTTGTGCCACAACTCGTCTTCCACGATTGGTCGACAACATCCTTCCACAGGTCGAGCGAGGCTCACGACGGGTCAAAAAACCCATCAAATCTCCCCCTTTTTGACCCAGGAGGGATCCACCTTCTTCAAGCCAGGCAGGTTTCTACAAACCTCAAACTTGCCCCTGAACAAAGCCTTGGTCATCATGTCTGACCCATTATCGTCCGTGTGGACCTTCTCAAGCTGTAACACATTCTGTTCCAAAGTATCCCTGATCCAGTGATACCGAATCTCTATGTGCATTGACTTGGAATGCTGACTTGGATTCTTACTCAAGTGTATAGCACTCTAACTATCGCAATAGACCACGTGCTCCTCCTGCTTCAGGCTAAGTTCTTGTATGAACCTTTTCATCCAAAGCATCTCTTTACATGCCTCTATGACTGCAATGTATTCGGTCTCTGTCGTCGACAATGCTACGACCTTCTGTAACTTGCTCTGCCAAGAAACCGCTCCCCGTGCAAACTTGAACATGAACCCCGATGAAGACTTCCTGGAGTCTATGTCACCTACCATATCTGCATCTATGTAGCCCTCTAACACAGGTTTACCGTCACCATAGCATAGGCTCAATTTGGATGAGCCTCTTAGATACCGCAGTATCCACTTCACCGCTGCCCAATGCTCTTTGTCCGGATTGGTAAGATACCGGCTGACAACACCAACCGTATATGTTATGTCTGGGCGTGTACACACCATAGCATACATCAAACTTCCTACCGCTGACGCGTAGGGTATCTTCTGCATCTCTTCCACCTCTGCCTTCGTCTTGGGACACTGTCTGTTGCTCAGTTTGAAGTGACCATTTAGTGGAGTACTGACCAGTTTCGCTGCATTCATATTGAACTGCTCTAAGATTTTCTCAATATACCACTCTTGTGACAGCCAGAGCTTCCTGCTGCTTCTGTCACCGGTTATCTCCATTCCTAGGATCTGTTTAGCCGGGCCCAAGTCTGTCATCGTAAAAAACTCGCCCAACTCCTGTTTCAGCCTGTCGATCTTCTTGATTTCTTTTCCCATGATGAGTATGTCATCAACGTATAAGAGCAGAACTAAGAAATCACCATCTTAGAACTTGCGCGTGAATACACAGTGGTCCGACTCCGTTTTTCATACCCATGTTTCAATATAAATGAGTCAAACTTCTTGTACCATTGTCGTGGAGCTTGTTTCATCCCATACAAGCTCTTCCTCAGCCTACACACCATATGCTCTTTGCCCTTGGCTTCGAACCCCTCTAGTTGGTGTATGTAGATCTCTTCTTCCAGGTCACTATGGAGAAAGGCAGTTTTAACATCTAACTGTTCTATCTCCAGATCTATGCTAGCTGCTAACCCAAGCAACACCCGTATAGATGTCATCTTCACCACTGGTGAGAATATCTCTTCGAAGTTTATGCCTTTCCTTTGAACAAACCCTTTCACCATAAGTCTGGCCTTGAACCTCGTCTGCGAATTCATCTGCTCGATCTTCTTTCTGAACACCCACTTGTTGCTCAGAGCTTTCTTACCCTTAGGTAGTTTCACCACATCATAGGTGTGGTTCTTATGCAAGGATTTCATCTCCTCTTGCATAGCTTTCAACCACTCCCCCTTATGCTCGTTGGCTAGGGCCTCAGAATAATCTTCTGGCTCTACCCCATCAGTCAGCATAATGTACTCATGTGGCAAGTACCTCTTGGACGACTGTCTTCCCTAGATGACCTCCTCACCTGTGGCTCAACAGGTGGATCTAGTGGGCGCTGCTCTCCTGATCCATCTTCTGAAGGAACTCCCTCGTCCTCTGCACCTTGTTGTATTCCCCCGTCATCAGGCACCACGGGAGGAATAACTGGATCCATGTCCTCTAGCTCACCTGAACTAGGCTGGTTCTTCTTTGGCTTACCAATGTCTTCTATATACTGATCTTCAAAGAAAACCACATCTCTGCTCCTGACGAGTTTCTTCTCGGTCGGATCCCATAACCTGTAACCAAACTTTTCATCACCGTACCCTAAGAACACGCACTGCCTGATCTTCATATTGAGTTTGGACCTGTCGTCCTTTGTATGTGAACGGATGCCCTGCATCCAAACACCCTGAGATGACTGTACGATGCATCATGTCCAGTCCACACCTTCTCAGGTACTTCTCCATTCAACGGGGCTGATGGAGACTTGTTTATCAAATACACCGCTGTGTGCATTGCTTCTCCCCAAAACGTCTTGGGCAATTTTGCATGGGATAACATGCATCTGATTCTCTCTACAATGGTGCGATTCATTCACTCAGCTACACCATTATGCTGGGGGGTCTTGGGAACTGTCTGTTCATACCGTATACCCAGGAACTTGCAGTACTCATGAAAGTCACCAATGTATTCACCACCATTGTCAGTGCGGATGCACTTCAATGATCTACCTGTCTCTCTCTCTCGACCATAGCATGAAACAATTTAGACACACCAAAGACCTCATTCTTGGATTTCAAAGCATAAGCCCAAACCCTCCTAGATGCATCATTTATAAAAGTAACAAAATACAATGCCCCACCTAAGGTTTTTGTCCTCATAGGACCACAAACATCAGAATAAACCAAATCAAATGCATGCACTTTATTAACATGAGAAGCAGTTTTAACGAATGAAACTCTATGTTATTTCCCTGATAAACAATGAAGACAGGTTTTAAGAGGTGTACCTGTCACATCTGGAAGGAGTCGCTTCCTCGCTAGTACCTGAAGCCCTTTTTCACTCATGTGGCTTAGAAGCCTGTGCCACATGTCAATAGCTGAATCTTCCGTTGCGTTCAACCCACCCTTGCACATACTGACACTTGCCTTGTACAGGGTGCAACACTTCTTTCCTCTAGCCATGATCAATGAACCCTTGATGAGCTTCCATCGCCCACCAGCAAACCGGTTTTCATAGCCATCATCACCCAACCTTCTTGTCGACATCAAGTTGAGGCGAAGGTCTGGGATATGCCTCACATCCCTAAGAACCAATGTGCAGCCTACATCGGTCTTCACATAAATATCACCGACTCCCATGATTTTTGATACGCCAGAATTTTCCATCTTCACTGTCCCATAGTCACTTGGCTTGTAGCTTGTGAAGAAGTCCCTGTATGGAGTCGCATGAAAAGAAGCTCCTGAATCTATCACCCAGTCGGTGTCCTAATTCGTAGCCGTGAGACATACATCATGATCTACAGAAAGAATAACTACAACGTCGTCATCTGAAGCGACCGTAATGGAATCTGATTCATCTTCCTTCCCTTTTCCTTTCTTGTCGTTCTTCTTACCACGACATTCATGCTTGTAGTGGCCCTTCTTGCCACAATTCCAGCAATCAACATCTTTTATATTACTCGACTTGCCTCTTAATTTATCTTAGGCCTTCCCGCCCTTCCTGTTCTTTCCTCTCCCCCGTTCCTGTGTCATAAGGGCCTCTTGCTGAGTATACCCTTGAGACTTCCTCCTTGTCTCTTCATTGAAGAGACAGCTAGTTACCTGTTCCATGGATATCTTTCCGTCTGGCGCAGAGTTACTTAGAGATACCACCAATGTCTCCCAACTGTCAGGCAATGAACTAAGCAAAAGTAAAGCCTGTAATTCATCATCCAGGACCATCTTCATAGAGGAGAGTTAGTTCACTATATTACTAACCTCATTCATGTGCTCGGCCACAGAACCACCATCCTTGAACTTGAGATTCACAAGTCGACTTATCAGAAAAATTTTATTACCGATTGTCTTCCTCTCATACAGCCCTTCTAATTTCAGCCATAGGCTAGCGGCTGAGGTTTCCGTAGACATATGGTGGAACACTGAATCATCCAACCATTGTCTAACAAACCCCACCGCCTTTCGGTCCATCTTCTTCCAATCATCATCAGTCATATCCTTGGATTTTGTTGATATGCCTAAAATTGGATAATATAGGTCCTTGAAATAAAGCAAGTCCTCCATCTTAGCCTTCCATATGGTCCAGTTGGAACCATTGAGGTTGATCATCCTTGATGAGCCACCTTCCATAATTCAAAACCGATCCTACCCATTTAATGAACTTAGCTCTGATACCACTTTGTTGGGGGCCATGCACAAAACCTTAGGATCTAGCCCTCTAGAACAAACCAAAATTATGGATAATAAAGCAATGAAAATAATCAATGCATCAATCACACACCACACAAGAGATTTTTACGTGGAAAACCCTCAAAGAGGTAAAAACCACGGGACCTCGTCCAGATCAACAATCCACTATGAAGTAGAACGTTACAACCTTCTTCACTCACGCGGGAGTGGATAAACAATGCGAGAAATAGAGAAAACGGAGAGATCTAACCAATTACGAGGACATAGAAGCGCTGAGATATAGATTGCACAGTAGATAACCTCCACAAGCAGAACCTCCCTTCTATAAGCTTCCTCTCTCTCTCTCTCTCATACCTTTGATAGCCCTAAACCTTTTAGCAAATCCCTTGTAAAGCTTTAGGAAACCCTCTTGTTATACCGTAGAAAGCCTTAAGAACTCCTATTTATGGTTTTAGGAAACTCCCTTACGTATCCCAGTTACGAAAGGACTGGTGACACAAAATCCGTGCAAAATCGCGGAACGAATCCGCGTAACCTCGACTGGTCGAACCGAGTCCACGACCGGTCGAGAACCACCTTCGACCGGTCGAACACCTCCTTCGACTGGTCGAGCACCCCAAAGAAAATCGTCCACAGTCGCTGGACTTTGAGTCGTGTCACGACTCGTCTTCCACGACTGGTCGACCACATCCTTCGACCGGTCGAGCGAGGCTCACGACCGGTCGACGATGGGTCAAAAAACCCATCACATAGCTGTAGCATAGCTATAAACTGATACTCATTTCTTTATAAACAAATCATCCTCCTCCTTGACAATCATCAATGTTGGGAGAATTCAAACATCCTCTACACTTTTATGGTATCAGAGCTAACATCCTGAACCTGTTCTCTCCTGCAATTTTTTTCCCTCCTTCCTCTATTTTCTTATCAAAATGAGTGAGTCCTCAGTTAATACAGAGCACACCTCTTTTCCTGCCAAGCCTTCTTTCCCCCCTTCTTCATCAACTTCTGCCATCCTCACTATAAAACTCACTGGTGAGAACTATCCCATATGGGTCTCTCAGATCCTTCCCCACCTTCGTGGCCATGATGTGCTTGGGTTCGTTGATGGCTCCATCAAGTGCCTTGCTAAACTCATCACTACCGGATCAACCTAGATGATAAATCCAGAATTCATCGCTTGACAACGACATGATCAACTTCTCTTGGGCTGGTTGATCTCTTCTCTCTCGGAAGACGTTCAAACACAAGTTATTGGACTTCCTACGTTCTTTGCTCTATGGACTGCGCTTGAAGCCACATACACTGCTCACTTTCGAGCACGCATCTTACAACTTCACATGGAATTGCAATCCCTAAAGAAGGTCCTGATTCAATCCAGAAGTGCTTTCAGCGGGCACGATCTCTTGCCCATCAACTCGCACTTACTGCGAAGCCAGTCGACGATGACGACTTAATCCTTTACATCCTCGCTGGTCTACCATCCAAATATGGTCCCTTTCGGACAACTATCACCACTCGGCCTACTCCCCTCACAACTGCTGATCTCGTTGCGTTCCTCCTCACCGAAGAGCTACGCATCGACCACGATGTCGTTGCATCGGATGCCTACCCATCCGCCAATTTTGTTCATGGCACCTCTCCTGCGCCCTCCAACAGCAAGAGAAAATAGCAGTCTCGGGGTCATGATTACCGCAATCGTGGTCGAGGACATGGTCGCAACAACTTTCATGGACATTCTATGCCTTCATCATCCAATCCGCGCCCAGTCTGTCAGGTGTGCAACCGCATAGGTCATGTGGCTCTCCAATGCCACAATCGATTCAATGAATCATTTCAATATGATCCTCCACATTCCTCAGCACAAGCATATCATGCTACTCTCACTCCACCAAACATTGAGAATTGGTATCCAGACTCCGGAGTAACGCACGATATCACCTCTAATCTGGCAATCCTCAATTTCTCCACTGAATACAATGGTAGCGACATAGTGAAGATCGGTAGCGGGACAGCTTTGCAAATCAAACATGTTGGATCTTCTTCATTTAACACTAATGGTTCTTCATTTTCCATGAATGATATATTGCATGTTCCAAGTGTTCAACGCAACCTTCTTTCTGTTCATAAGTTCACAAAAGATAACAATTGCTGGTTTGAATTTCATCCTTCACATTTTTGTGTAAAAAACATCCACACCGGGAAAGTTCTACTGGACGGGAAGAGCGCTAATGGTCTATACCAGCTTCGCTTCAATAAAGAAGCCCTCCTTCATGATGCAATAGAACGGTGGCACCAAAGGCTCGGACACCCCCCTTTCGGACGGTTCGTGTTATTCTAAAACGGATCGGCGCACAATTTGGATCCAATAAGCCACTTGCTGCCTGTGACGCATGCCAGAAAGGAAAAAGCCATGCGCTTCCATTTCCTAACCCATCAACTCCAGTCATAAAACCTTTGAAAATTGTTTATTCAGATGTTTGGGGCCCGGCTCCCGTTGAGTCACTCAATGGTAATCGCTATTATGTTCATTTTATGGATTCTTTCAGCAAATACACTTGGATTTTTCCAATATCCAAGAAAAATGATGTGTTATCATGCTTCATTAAGTTCCGTTCTTTGGTTGAAAATTTATTCTCTACAAGATTAAAATAACTTCATAGTGATTGGGGTGGCGAATACCGAAGTGTTTCTTCTTTTCTTGCCCAATGTGGAATTGGTCACCGTGTTTCTTATCCTCATACCCACCAACAAAATGGTGCAACAGAACGAAAACACAGACACATAGTAGAAACTAGCTTAGCTCTCTTGGTCCACGCTTTGGTTCCATTTCAATTTTGGGACTTTGCATTTGAAACAACAACATATTTGATTAATCGGCTTCCAACCCCGGTGATTCATAACCTAACACAACTGGAAAAGTTGTTCCAAAAACCACCGGATTATGATTGTCTCAAAGTTTTTGGGTGTGCATGTTATCCTTGTCTATGACCGTATCAGCATCACAAGTTTGAGTTTCGCTCAACTCGCTACGTATTCCTTGGCTATAGCACCCAACATCATGGTTATCGTTGCTTCGATCCTCACTATTGGAAGATTTATATCTCACGAAATGTGGTGTTTGATGAGTCCTCATTCCCTCTTGCAGGAACACAATCAAATAGTTCAGTCATGCCATCCAGCTCCTTACGGTCTTTTCAACAAACACTTGATGAGCATCGCCTTCCATCAGCTGTTCTGCTACCTCTGCCGCCATCACTTCCACTACCTGTGGCATGCCATCATGTCCCTCCAAGTCCACCTGTGGACCCCTAGGCTGTCACATTTCTTCATCAGCAGACGTACCTGTGCCTTCTCATGATGAAGCACCAGAAAGGTTGGCTTGTAACCAACAACAACCCACTGATCTAGAAATCAGTACCTCACCTGTTGTTCAACGACATAGCTCACCTAGCCAATGCATGATAGAACCCATCCCAACTGATAATGCTCCTGCTTCTAATTCCTCTACTCCAACTGTACGAACCCATCATATGGTCACAAGAACACAGGACACTCGTCGACCAAAAATTCTGAATAACACCACAAGGTACCCTTTACCAGAATGCTTACTTGCCTACTCTATTTCTGATGTTGTTCCAACTTCTGTAACTGCTGCATCAAAAATTTCTGAATGGAGGGCGGCTATGGCTGATGAATTTCATGCCTTACTCAAAAATGGCACATGGACCTTGCAACCACCTAAGCCCAACATCAACGTTGTTGGCTGCAAATGGATCTTTCGCATCAAGAGGCAAGCTGATGGATCTGTCGAATGTTACAAAGCTCGCCTTGTTGCAAAAGGCTTCAATCAGCAAGAAGGAATCGACTACAATGAAACCTTTAGTCTCGTAGTCAAGCCTGTCATTATTCGTACAGTTCTTTGTCTTGCAATGGGTTAAGGATGGCTAATTTGTCAACTCGACATCATCAATGCCTTCCTTCATGGAACCTTAACTGAAGAAGTCTACATGCAGCAACCGGCTGGATTCATTGATCCTCGATTTCCAAACCACATATGCCATCTTCAGAAATCATTGTATGGCCTCAAGCAAGCGCCTCGTGCGTGGTTTGCATGACTCAACAACTTCCTATTGTCCCAAGGTTTTATGGCATCTCAAACTGACACCTCCTTATTTATTTAGTTTGAATCTTCATCGGTTCTCTATATCTTGGTTTATGTGGATGATCTTATCATTACTGGCAGCTCCACATTGGCAATCTAATCGCTCATCGAACGACTCAGTGTCGAATTCTCAACTAAGGATCTCGGATCCTTAAATTACTTTCTGGGCATTCAAGTTCTCCATACATCCAATGGATTGCTACTCAGTCAACGACAATATATTGTGAAACTTTTACAAAAGTCAGCCATGGATGGTGTAAAGCCTACATCTAATCCCTTCTCTCCTAACACCAAGCTTCATAACAATGACAGTGAACCATTTGATGATGTAACCTTATATAGAAGCGTTGTTGGTGCATGACAATACGCTACTATTACACGGCCAGACTTGTTGTTTTCTGTTAACAAAGTCTGCCAATTTATGCAACAACCGACATTTGCTTATTGGATGGACGTCAAACGTATCCTACGCTATCTTAAGGAAACACTTGATCTCTGCCTACCAATTGCTCGATCCAAGACCTTTCACATTTTGGCCTTCTCAGATGCAGATTGGGCGGGTTGCATAGATGATCGCAAGTCAACGGGAGGGTATGCCATCTTTCTTGGCCCAAACATTGTCTCTTGGTCCTCTAAGAAACAACGTGCCATCGCTCGTTCAAGCACAGAAGCTAGAATATAGGGCGCTCGCGGATGCCACAACCAAAATAACATGGCTTCAATCCCTTCTTTATGAACTTCATGTTTCATAACCCAAGAGTCCTATTCTTAGGTGTGACAACATTGGTGCTACTTATCTAACTGCCAATCCGATATTTCATCACCGCATGAAACATATCGAGATTTCCTTTCACTTCATTTGTGACAAGGTTGCCAGCTAATCTCTGGAAGTCCGCTATATCTCTACCAAAGACCAAATTGCTGATATATTCACTAAGCCTCTATCCACAACAAGATTTCATCTTCTTCGGCACAAGCTCAGTCTCCTTCCTGGGACACTTCACTTGCAGGGGAGTGTCAAAGAGAAAGCCGGTGATTTCTCATCACCTTCAATAGATCCCGTTAATTGCTCACCAGCCAACAGAATGCCAACTCATTCGCCAACTCATTCCAATCAAGGATGATTTCTTAACATATTAGGATTACTCCAGCACACTATACTCTATCCTTTTGTAATCAATCAAATCCCACAAAGTAGGAAACTCTACAACAGACATGTAACGTGCATAGCTATAGTATAGTTGTAAACTGATACTAATTTCTTTATAAACAGATCATCCTCCTCATTGACAATCATCAAGGTTGAGAGAATTCAAACATCCTCTACACTTTTAACACTAATGACATATATTTGAGTCATAATGCCGCAACTTGGGTTTAGGTCAACCTTTACCCAATTGACCCAACTCTAGTTTGGATGGAGTTGGGTCAGTTATCAAGGTACTCTCAGGATGGGTTGGGTTGGAAAATGCCAACCCAATTTGAATTTTGGTTGTGTTCGAGTTGAGCAAATTCAATTTGTTTAGGTCAAATTGGGTGGGAATAATAACATGTATTTGGGTCGGATCGGATCGGGTCAAGTATAGAAAACGACGAGTTTGTTTTAGATTGGGCTCCTTGGGTTGGAATTCAGATTGGGTTGGTTACAGGTTAGGCTCTCTTGAAGTGTTGTTGGGTTCTCCTGCATGCAATGTCTTAATTGTATGTGAGAGCCAAATATGTTCTTGATAAAAGGAAAGTGAATTGTACCAAATAATTTAAGGGGTTGATCCACACCGTCCATCCTTTTTTTCAAATAATTTAAGAGGTTGATCCCAAAATTGAAGCATATCCAAAGATCAAGAAGATCATACCACAAGAAACAGTGGAAATAATGATTTCCACCGTTGAAGCCTTGCTAGGCCCCACAGTGATGTTTATTTGTCATCCAACCTGTTCATAAGATAATAAAGACATGGATGAATGGAAAACATAAAAATAAGATTGATCCAAAACTTATCTGGCCCCAAGAATTTTTCAACGGTAGATATTCAATTCACACTGTTTCTTGTTGTGTCATCCATTTGAGTGTTGGATATGCTTAATTTTTGGGGTCAAGTTCTAAAATTATCGGATAAAATGGATGGACGGAGTAGATCAAATACATAAATCATAGGCTACCTCATGGAATTTACTCGGTACGGTAAGGGCCTATTTGGGCAGTGGGATTAGAAGGGATTAAGTTAGATGGGATTCATCTGGTCCCATGCCAATTCCACTCCATGTTTGGGAAGAATGGAAAAGTTTAAAATTAGATTAGATGGATTTGCATTGGATCTCGTGTCAATTTCACTCAATGTTAGCAAGTTGTGTAGGTCCCACCATGATGTGCGGGTTATATCCACACCGTCCACCCATTTTTGAGATTATTTTAGAGCATTGGCCAAAAAATCAGGTAAATCTAAAGCTCAAGTGGACCCCACCATAGAAAGCAACGGGGATTGAATACTTATCGTTGAAAACTTCTTTGGGGCCACATAAGTTTTGGATCTACCTCATTTTTAGGCCCATGCCATAAAATGAGGTTACAAAACAAATGAACAATTTAGATATAACACGTGTGTTATTCTCAGTAATTTCAAATGATGGTGGGTATATCCATTTAATGTACCACTGTATTACCAACAAAGCATGGAATTAATCTTATCCATGGCAACATGGGACAATCCCTGCCATAGGTAATAATTATGTTTTTTGAATCCCATCCCTTCTATATGTATTGTGTTACTTACGCAATCCGCTTCTATGATTTTAGTGAGAAGTCCTTCGGACGGGAAACAACTACTTCCGATGCAACCTACCTCGTGGCTGGTGGTCGGCACCATAATGTATGTGTTTCATCCATTCCGTTCATCCATTATTAAAGATAATTTTAAGGCTTTGTGCCAAAAGTTATAGGGATAGAAATCTCAGGTGGACCACACCACAGGAAAAAAAATAGTGATTGGATATCCCCCATTTAAATCATTCTAAGGCCCAATGTACTATTTATTTGACATCCAATCTGTTTATTAGATCATACAGACCCAGATGTAGGGAAAAAAAAGATTATCTTGATCCAAAACTTTTACGGCCCCCAAAAAGTTTGCAATGGTTGAAGCTCATTCAACACTGTTTCTTGTCATGTGGTCTACTTCAGCTTGGGATATACTTCATTTTTGGTTTAACACCATAAAATGATCTAGAAAAATAGATGAATGACATGGATGAAACACATACATCATGGTGGGGCCCACAGAGCACCGACCAGAGGCCATTGGCTGATGGCAGGGGGAGTAGCCAAACCTTTTGTTGGAAGTTCATGTGCAAGAATGTTGGGTGGACCCACCGTCATGTCCTTGAGAAATCTATCTGTTCATCCATTTTACTAGCTCATTTTAAGATATTAGACCAAAAATGAGGTGGTTCCAAAACTCAAGTGGGCCACAAGAGAATACCTACCATTGAAACCTTCCTGGGCTCCACCTTGATGTTTATATGCCATCCAAACCGTTTATAAGGTCATTATCACTGGGATGGAGTGGGAATAAAAAAATTAACCTGACTTAAAGCTTTTATGGGCACAAGAATGTTTCAACACTTCTCACTGAATCCCCATTGCGTCGCGGTGAGCCCCACCCAACATCCTTGCGCTTTACTGCAAAAGGCCATCCAAATCATTCCCCTTTTTCAAGGTGCACTGCTGCTTGAAAAACCCAACGAAGGTGGTACCCACTCATGCGACCAACCATAATGTATATGTTGAATCCACACTGTCCATCTATTTCTCCAGCTTATTTTAGATCATGGGCCTATAAATGAGGCCGGTCCAAATCTTAGGTGGACCACACCAAAAAAATAGTGAGGACATGACGTCCACCATTGAAACCTTCATGAGACCCACCTTGGTTTTTATTTGTCCTCTGACCTACCAACAAGTCTCACAAACCTAGTGGAAGGGAGAACAGAAATGTCAAGTTGATCCAAAAACCTGTGGAGGCCACATGAGTGGGCCACATTGCAGGAAGTGCCTTTGCACACTGTCCAAGCGGGGGACCACCTCATTCGGCCCAATAGAAGTGTCAACTGTTTGGGCCAGGCTTAACAGCCAGGCTCAATCAAAATTTTAAATGTGTTTATCCTGGCCTTGGCCCATTCAGTCCTAATCGAAATTGCGCATATACCTTATAAAATTAAGGTATGATACAATCATATGCATGGCTTAAGAGATTGTATAATAATTTATGGGATTTTAGTTTGTACAATGTGGGGCCTATTGCTCCCCAATTTGAAGCGTTCATATTGTGGTGGACCTCCCTAGTGAGCGAGGTATACAAAATTCCTAAAAAAAATTTAATACGTGGGCTAACAAAGAAATGGATTAAGAATGAGAAGTTGAAACTTTCAATATTTGAGATCCTATTTCAATAACCCAACTTTTTTATAAAATGGATCACCTTTTTAATGGAAAAATATTTGAAAGTTAAAAACTCCTGTATTGAAATGTTTCAATATGTTGATTGTTTGACCTTTCTTTAGAAGATGAAACGCCTTCAGAGCATTGGAAGCCAGTCCTAAAAGCCTGACGGGTAGGGTTACAAATGCGATTGGTTGGGTTGGGTTAAGTACGGGATGCTGGGTCGGGTTGAGTTTAGTGGCATCCCCATACTTGACCCATTTAAGAAACTAATTGCAGTTTTATAGAAAGACCTGATCCATTAAAATTCAGGACCAATTTAGGTCGGGTCAAAAATCAAAAGTGGCCGACGCATGAATTTAATGGGTCGATACTAACCCTCTAATACAAATCTGGCCCATTTATCACATGAATCATATAAGGTCAATGAGGCTATCAATGGGTACCCGAACCGTTTATCACACGGGTCACGTTGAGGTCAGTAGGGATGTCAATGGGTACTCAAAGAACCCTTCTCATGAAGCTGATCCAATTTTAATGAGTTCAAGTTAAATAAATAACCCAAGAAATCATGTTAAGTTTGGTTTAGATAATGGATTTATCTATACTTCTCTTCTTTTTCTTCTTTTCGAATTTTGGGTAAAATGAAGTCGGGTTATCCAGCCCAACCCATTAATAACCTATGTGGACACATAGGGTTTAACTCAAACTTGACTCATTTGCTTAAATGGTCATTCTAGCCTGAACCCACCTCAAAAGTAGATTAGGTCAGTTAACCTGTACGTAGGCTTGATCTAGGCTAGGCCTATTAATGGGTCCATATCATAGGCCTAAGCCCAACTCATTCAAGTCGGGACTTAAACCCACATATCAATGTGGTATGTGAAATCCACTTCGACCATTAGATGTGTAATCTCACATAGGCCCAAGGCAAAAAAAAATGAGGCTGACTTGTGTTTCAGGTGGATTACACCACTTGGACCACATATTATGGTCCACCAAATGGATAACTTCTTTGTTAAGTGAATGAGACCTCCAAGTTGTTCGATAGATTGAACCCACAATGAGCATATATATATATATATATATGAAAATCATACCTATCCACTCATCAAGTGGTACACTTTATTTTGTTATTTATTAATGGCTATACATTATTTTGCATTAGATTATACTTATGGTGGACCAACAAGCACTTTACTACACTTAAAACTTGTAGGAGCTCAACCAGACCCACTTTTAAATCAGGCCAAAATAGTAGGACTAGAAGTTTACCCAATTACTAATATGAATCCAAGTTTAACGGGCCCACTCAATAAGTGGACCTAATTATACTCTTAATGGTGAATAAGCATGGAGATATATGTGGGGTCCTTAAATCATCACAATAGACCCCCACAAAGGCATTAAGTTAGACCCTAAAGATCGTCCACACAAGGGTCGAGTCAAGCACTCATATTAAAACTAAACGTGGTGGACAAAATACAAGCATCACGGTGGGTCGTGTTGTCAGATTGGCAGCGTGAATGAGATACAAACATTAAGATGGGCGTCCTTGTGGCCCCAGCCGTTGGGACCAAGCTTATATTAGGGTTTTCCCTTCATGGGTATCCAAAATACCCATGCATGTGTGACTTATGAATAGGTTAGATGGAAAATACACATTATAGATGGGCCCTGAGAAGGTTTCAATGGTGGACACCACTGTCCCACTGATTCCTATGGTGTGGATCACCACAGGTCTAGACCTGTCTTATCTTTGGGCCTATGACTAAAAACATTCGGGTAAGAGGAGTGGATGGTGTGGATTAAACACATACATCAGGGTAGGTCCCCGCTTGGACAGTGTGCCAAGGCACTTCCATGTAGTGTGGCCCACTCGCATGGCCTCCACAGGTTTTTGGATCAACTTGACATTTCTGTTCACCGTTCCTCCATGTCTGTGAGACCTTGTCGGTAGGTCAGATGGCAAATAAACACCAAGTTAGGTCTCATGAAGGTTTTAATGGTGGACATTATGTCCTCATTGTTTTTGGTGGTGTGGTCCACCTAATATCTAGACCAGCCTCATTTACGATTTAAAATAAGCTGGAGAAACAGATGGACAGTACGGACAAATTGGGTGGCATGGGTTGCAACAAACAGTACAATGGACTTGTGGAAGTTTTCAATGGTAGGTACTCAATCCTCACTATTTCATTTGGTGTGGCCCCACTTGAGGGTCTGATCGCCTTTACCTATGGGCTTATTACCTAAAATGATACGAAAACATAGATAGGGTATAGATGAAATAGATATGTCATGGTGGGTCCTGTATAGATGGATCAGTGCGGACAAAATACAAACATCACAGTAGTCCTGCTGTCAGATGGCAGCGTGGATGAAATACAAACATTAAGATAGGCGTTCTCGTGGCCCCAGCCGTTTGAGACTAAGCTAATATTTGGGTTTTCCCTTCAGCCATGCCTATGACTTATAAACAGGTTAGATGGATAATAAACATTATGGATGGGCCCTAAGAAGGTTTCAACGGTGGACATCGTTGTCCCACTGATTCCTATGGTGTGGATAACCTAAGGTCTAGACATTTCTCATATTTGGGCCTATGATTAAAATCATCTGGTGAAGAGATGTGGACAATGTGGATTAAAAACATACATTAGGGTGGGCCTAACGAAGTGGTCCCCGCTTGGAGTGTGCCAAGGGATCATGATCCAAAGCTAACCGAGAGATACCTAGTTTCAACACCTGAAGTCTTGGTATCGATTCCTAGTGAGGGTTGCTGGAGTGCGTATTGACAGTGGGTGTGTACTAATAGGGAATCCCCTAGTGGGGGTTGCTGGAGTGTGTATTGACAGTGGGTGTGTACCAGCAGGAGTGTGTATTGACATTGATGCATATTGTGGAGGGCCTTGCTAAGTCTTTAGGCTAATATGACAAGGCCCACACTATCAGTTTAGGCCCTGCCCATGTGTATTCTTGGGTTTATGGGCTGCCCACCAAGTCCACCATATAGCATGATTTGAATGGCTTCTGTTTTTGGGCTATTTCCTCAAGGCCCATTATGTGATATTATATGCATGGCCACCCCTTTTGTGGTGGCAATTAGGCCTTGTGGACTAAGTACTTTTTTTTTGGATAGGCCCATTGATTTTGGGCTTATACTCTCCCCTCTATTGTGATGGATTTAGGGGCAAGAATATGCAAGAAGTTGGGCCCTTGACCGCCCATTAAAATTGACCCTATACTTGGGCTAAAAAGTGTGGCCCAACTCACTTGTGCTAAATGTGAGAGTTGCCCATGTAAATGAACTACCGGGCTGCCCATGAAGCCCACTACAACATATGGGTTTATGACCCTTATGGTTGGGCCCAAACCTCACTTGAGGGCCCACCATATGGACTATGAGATTGGGCGTAGTGTGTGGCCCACTAGGTCATGGATTACTTAGGCCTTGGGCCTTATTTCATGCTCGAGTAGTGGCGGGATACCTCTTGAAAACCAGTTGAGGTTGGATGTCCTCCTGGGTGATCCTAAGGTAGGCCCATGGGTTTCTCTATGGATGGTTAAAGGCCCACCATAGACCCTGGACCGTTTATTTGAGGCTAAATATGGATGCATGTGGAGCCTACCTCAACGTATGTTGGTCCAAGCCATTCAAGCCTTGGATCGCCAGATCATGGAAGCACTTTCTGCCTTGGATTGCTGCTGGACTCACGATCAAGTAGCAGGCCCACTTGATTTTTTCATGATATATACACACTCTCCATCTTGTGGGATCCCCTAGTGAGTATAGTTGGCCTTCATGAGATTATTTTCACTTACTTAACTAATTTCTAGACCTTAGCAGGTCCATGAAGGCAAACGGGCCAAAAGTTTATCAAAGGGCCTTAAATGTACAATTGTATGGTTAAAACTTTATTTGACTGTGGGGCCCACCATATTGAGAACTTGTGTACGTGTTACATGCTTATGTTTTCTTATAATCTTTGGGCTTAATCAGTGCTTTCTTTTGGGTCACCTTTAGTGATCATATGAGGACCCCATCTTAGATCAAATTTTAGGACATCCCATGGGCCCAAAGTGGGTTGAACGTCCCAAGTTGGCCCAACCATATATTGGGCCAACTTCCACCATTTTGATGGACTTGTGGGCTAAGATAAGGATAGTATTGGGCCCTTAGTTGCCCACTTAAATTGGTAGTTATTGGGCTGATGTAGTTGGGCCCATTTCATCATCCAAACTTAAACTTATTTTTGGGCCATATATTGTGTACACGGGCTACCCACCAAGTCCAACTTAATGCATGGATTCTATGGCCATTGAGAATTGAGCCTTGGGCCTTAATTTCCCTATTGGGGCCCATGTTGTTAAAGGTGATATTATATCTTTGTTTATGGCCTATTATGAGGAATATATGTATGTGCTTACCTTTATTTTTATCTTAAATGTATGCCTTGGGCCTTCTATCCATATAGTTCATGGTTAATATGCCTTTTTTGAGGAATGGTGGTTAAATGTCCCCATTATGGACCCTCTAGGCCTGGTTGTATTTTAGAGTGATTGGATAATCATCTTAGACCCGTAGCTTGAATACTTAGTCTCGTGGGCTACCCCAGGTAAATGGACCCCCACTAGAGGTGGGATTCCGATTCCTGGATATTGTCTAATACTTAGTCTTGGTCCCTTCTTGGATAGGAGGAGTGTACTACATTGTATATCGTCATATAGTGTGATTAAATTCATCCTCATGACCCATTTACATCATTGTGTGCTTGGTTGATACTATGTGTGTATGGTCATATTGTGACATTGGGCATTGCATGTTACCTTCTCCGAAGGGCGTAGTATCCCCTCTTGAGCACGTTGGGTGCTTGAAATTGATGCATGGTTGATTGTGTGATTCATGCATCTAGAATTGCATATAAGCATTATCGCCCTTGCTTCATCAAGGCTGTAGCCTCCACAGATACATCGTGGATGGCCATGTTTGGACACCGAAAATGTTACTTGAGCATACGGGATACATAGGATGCCCATGGGTGAAATTCCTAAAACTTCCATGGTACCAAGGATCTGCTCCAACGTCGTGACCGGGTGGAATATATGAGCGCACGAGGGCCTTATACCGTTAGGCCACGGCTCCCACTGTCATGTAATCGGTTGGATAAGGGTGTGGACTTACTCGCCTGATGTAAGGAGGCATTGCTAGGTTGAGTTTGACCAGCTCGTGAATGGGTCTGCTACCATCAGACCTTGCTGGTGATTGGTTGTCCACAGGCGGGTAGTGAGGTCTCTTACGCTCGTTTGACTGTGCGGGATCTATAGAGAGGCAGTCATCCAGCAGTGTAAAGGACCCCGGTGATTTTATTATGATTGGAAATGTACTTGATATGTGGATTAGATATAGCACTGGCATTACTTCGTATTGCATTTGCATCAGTTGTGTAAGCCTCATATTGCATAGTATTCATGTTAAGCCTTGGCATGGCGCTCAGTACTCATTGCATTACAGTACTCATTGAATTACAATACTCATTGCATTATATAGCCTTGGTATGGCTTCCTACATTATTGTACTGCCTTGGTACAACTTCTTGCATTCATGACAGCCCTAGTAAGGCTGGTGGTGTTGGCTTTGATCATGTTTCCTTCCTATAACCCAATTATTCTTCTGTGCACTATTATCACACACCTTCACCACCCTCTTAGCTTCTATAAGCTTATGCACCATTGATGCATGAAGGAGATCCTATGAAGGCGCCGTAGCGGCAGAGCTTGGAGTAGAGCTGAGCTTGAGGACCTAATGGTGCAGAGTGTCATTTCCTCTCCTCCAATTATTTTAAGTATGTCCTTTTAGTCCTTATGGACACTTGTAAAAGTTCAAATTCTTAGTGAATTTTTGTGATGTGTGACCTTAATTATTCTCAGATGTACTTGCTGTGATCTTGCGTATGCTCATATTGAAAATGATTATATTGTTATGAAAATTCTGTTTGTAGGATCTTAGGATCGGAACCTGCCTTAGGAACCAAGAATGGAGTATTACGGAGGCTGTTGCGGCCAGAATTGACCATCAGGTTCCTTGTGACTCCGATTACCGAGTCTGGGGGGTGATAAGCTATAACCTATAACCTAAACCTAAACACAAACCTAAGCCTATAACCTAAACCTAAACCTATAACCTAAACCTAAACCTTAACATATAACCAAAACCTATAACCTATTCTCAAATCCCAAAACCTATAACCTAAACCTAAACATTAACCTAAACCTATAACCTATTCTCAAATCCTAAAACCTATAACATAAACCCGAACCCGAATTCCTAAACCTCAACCTAAATATATAACCTATAACCTATACCTAAACCTAAAACCTGTACCTAAACCTACACCTATAACTTAAACCTTAACCTATAACCTATAACTTAAACCTATAACCTAAACTTATAACCTATAACTTAAACCACCTATAAGCTACATTACAACCTACACTTATAACCTAAACCTATAACCTATA
Source organism: Magnolia officinalis (assembly GCA_021015155.1). Lineage (NCBI taxonomy): Eukaryota > Viridiplantae > Streptophyta > Magnoliopsida > Magnoliales > Magnoliaceae > Magnolia > Magnolia officinalis. Next base: position 29,799,924 of record JAJHSJ010000019.1, read on the forward strand.
CTTATAACCTATAACCTATAACCTAAACTTAAACCTAAACCTATAACCTTAACCTATAAGGATAACCTATAACCTATAACTTAAACGTATAACCTAAAACCTAAACTTAAACCTATAACATAAATGTACTCTCAAATCCCTAAGCCTAAACCTACACTTAATCCTAATCTCAACTCCTTGACCTAAACGTAAACCTCTACTTGAAAACCCAAACCTAAACCCGAACCTGAACCCGATTTCCTAAACCTAAACCTTAACCTATTCTAAATTCCCTAAACCTTAACCTAAACCTAAACCTAAAACCTAAATGCATTCTCAAATCCTTGAACCTATAACCTATAACCTAAACCCAAACCTAAACCTATAACCTAAACCCAAACCTAAACCGATAACTTAAACCTAAACCTAAACCTAAACCTAAACCTATGACCTATAACCTAAACCAAAACCTAAACCTATAACCTAAACCTAAACCTAAACCTAAACCTATATAACCTAAACCTAAAACCTAAACATAAACCTAAAATCTAAATGTATTCTCAAATCCGTAAACATATAACCTATAACATACACCTAAACCCGAACCCAATTTCCTAAACTTAAACCTTAACCTATTCTCAAATCCCTAAACCTTAACCTATAACCTAACCTAAACCTAAACCTATAACCTAAACATAAACCTTAACCTTTAACCTTAACCTAAACTTAAAACCTAACTCAAACCTTAACCTATAACCGAAAGCAAAAACCTCTATAACCTAAGCCAAAACCTAAACCTTAACCGATAACCTAAACTCAATTCCCCAAACCTTAACCTATAACCTATAACCTATAACCTATAACCTAAACCTATAACTTATAACATAAATTCAATTCCCTAAACCTTAACCTATAACCCATAACCTATAACCTATAACCTATAGGTTATACTCAATTCCCTAAACCTATAACCTATAACCTAAACTCAATTCCCTAAACCTTAACCTATAACCTATAACCAATAACCTAAACTCAATTCACTAAACCTAAACCTATAACCTAAACCTATAACCTATAAACTAAACCTAAACCTTAACTTATAAGCTAAACCTTAACCTATAGTTATAACCTTAACCTAAACTTATAACCTTAACCTAAACCTATTCTCAAATCCCAAAACCTATACTTATAACCTAAACCTAAACCTTAACCTATAACATAAACCTAAATTTATAACCTTAACCTAAACCTATTCTCAAATCCCAAAACCTAAACCTAAACCTTAACCTATAACCTAAACTTAAACCTAAACTTAAACTTATAACCTACACTTATAACCTAAGCCTATAACCTAAACCTAAACCTTAACCTATAACCTAAACCTTAACCCAAACCTAAACCCGATCCCGAACCTGAACCTTAACCTATAACCTATAACCTAAACCTTAACCTATAACCTATAACCTATTCTCAAATCCCTAAAACTACAACCTATAACCTAAACCTAAACCCAAACCTAAGCCTATAACCTAAACCTAAACCTAAACCTATAACCTAAACCTAAGCCTAAACCTTAACCTATAACCTAAACCGATAAACTATTCTCAAATCCGAAAACCTATAACCTTAACCTAAACCTATAACCTATTCTCAAATCCCAAAACCTATAACCTAAGCCCGAACATAAACCTGAACATGAACCCGAATTCCTAAACCTCAAACTAAATATATAACCTATAACCTATACCTAAACCTAAAACCTAAATCTAAACCTACACCTATAACTTAAACCTTAACCTATAACCTATAGCTTAAACCTATAACCTAAACTTAAACCTAAACCTAAACTTATAACCTATAACTTAAACCACTTATAACCTACACTTACAACCTACACATTATAACCTAAACCTATAACCTATACTTATAACATATAACCTATAACTTAAACCTAAACATATAACCTTAACCTATAAGGATAACTTAAACATATAAGCTAAAACCTAAACTTAAACTAATAACCTAAATATACTCTCAAATCCCTAAGCCTAAACCTACATTTAATCCTAATCTCAACTCCTTAACCTAAACCTAAACCTATACTTCAAAGCCCAAACCTATACCCAAACCCCGACCCGAACCCGATTTCCTAAACATAAACCTTAACCTATTCTCATTTCCCTAAACCTTAACCTATAACTTTAACATAAACCTAAAAAACCTAAATGTATTCTCAAATCCCTAAACCTATAACCTTAACCTAAACCTATAACCTAAACCCAAACCTAAACCTATAACTTAAACCTAAACCTAAACCTAAACCTATGACCTATAACCTAAACCTAAACCTAAACCTATAACCTAAACTTAAACCTATAATCTAAACCTAAACCTAAACCTAAACCTATAACCTATAACCTAAATGTATTCTCAAATCCCTAAACCTATAACCTATAACATAAACTCAAACCCGAACCCAATTTCCTAAACCTAAACCTTAACCTATTCTCAATTCCCTAAACCTCAACCTATAACCTAACCTAAACATAAACCTTAACCTTTAACCTTAACCTAAACTTAAAACCTAACCCAAACCTTAACTTATAACCTATAACCTAAACTTAAACCTCTATAACCTAAACCTAAACCTTAACCTATAACCTAAACCTAAACCTAAACCTATAACCAATAACATATAACCCAAACCTATAACTTATAACCTAAAATCAATTCCCTAAACCTTAACTTATAACCTATAACCTATAACCTATAACCTAAACCTATAACCTATAACCTAAACTTATAACCTTAACCAAAACCTATTCTCAAATCCCAAAACCTAAACCTAAACCTTAACCTATAACCTAAACTTAAACCTATAACTTAAACCTTAACCTATAACCTTAAACCTAAACCCAAACCTAAACCCGATCCCAAACCCGAACCTTAACCTATAACTTACCTAAACCTTAACCTATAACCTATAACCTATTCTCAATTCCCTAAAGCTATAACCTATAACTTAAACCTAAACCCAAACTTAAGCCTATAACCTATAACCTAAACCTATATCCTATAACCTATAGGTTATACTCAATTCCCTAAACCTTAACCTATAACCTATAACCGATAACCTATAACCTAAACTTAATTCCCTAAACCTTAACCTATAACCTATAACCTAAACTCAATTCCCTAAACCTATAACCTAAACCTATAACCTATAACCTATAACCTAAACCTATACCTAAACCTATAACCTAAACCTAAACCGTAACCTATAACCTAAACCTATACCTATAACCTTAACCTAAACCTATTCTCAAATCCCAAAACCTATACTTATAACCTAAACCTAAACCTTAACCTATAACCTAAACCTAAACTTATAACCTTAAACTAAACTTATAACCTTAACCTAAACCTATTCTCAAATCCCAAAACCTAAACCTTAACCTTAACCTTAACCTATAACCTAAACTTAAACTTAAAACTTAAACTTAAAACCTACACTTGTAACCTAAACCTATAACCTAAACCTAAACCTTGACCTATAACATAAACCTTAACCTATAACCTTAAACCTAAACCCAAACCTAAACCCGATCCCGAACCCGAACCTGAACCTATAACCTATAACTTAAACCTTAACCTATAACCTATAACCTATTCTCAATTCCCTAAAGCTATAACCTATAACCCAAACCTAAACCCAAACCTAAGCCTATAAACTAAACCTAAACGTATAACCTAAACCTATATCTAAACCTAAACCTATAACCTAAACCTAAACCTTAACCTACAACCTAAACCTATAACCTATTCTCAAATCCCAAAAACCTATAACCTAAACCTAAACCTTAACCTAAACCTATAACCTATTCTCAAATCCCAAAACCTAGAACCCAAACCCGAACATAAACCCGAACCCAAACCCAACCCCGAATCCGAATTCCTAAACCTTAACCTAAATATATAACCTATAACCTATACCTAAACCCAAAACCTATACCTAAACCTGCACCTATAACTTAAACCTTAACCTATAACCTATAACTTAAACCTACAACCTAAACTTAAACCTAAACCTAAACCTATAACCTATAACTTAAACCACCTATAACCTACACTTACAACCTACACTTATAACCAAAACCTATAACCTATAACTTAAACCTAAACCTATAACCTTAACCTATAAGGATAACCTATAACCTATAACTTAAACCTATAACCTAAAACCTAAACTTAAACCTATAACCTAAATGTACTCTCAAATCCCTAAGCCTAAACCTACACTTAATCCTAATATCAACTCTTTAACCTAAACCTAAACCTCTAATTGAAAACCCAAACCTAAACCCGACCCAAACCGATTTCCCAAACTTAAACCTTAACCTATTCTCAATTCCCTAAACCTTAACCTATAACCTATAACCTTAACCTAAACCTAAAACATAAACCTAAACATAAAACCTAAATATATTCTCAAATCCCTAAACCTACAACCTTAACCTAAACCTAAAACATAAACCTAAACATAAAACCTAAATATATTCTCAAATCCCTAAACCTATAACCTTAACCTAAACCTATAACTTAAACACAAACTTAAACCGATAACTTAATCCTAAACCTAAACCTAAACCTATGACCTAAAACCTAAACCAAAACCTAAACCTATAATCTAAACCTAAACCTAAACCTAAACCAATATTACCTAAACCTAAAATTTAAATGTATTCTCAAATCCCTAAACCTACAACCTAAACCCAAACCCGGACCCGATTTCCTAAACCTATACCTTAACTTATTCTCAATTCCCTAAACCTTTACCTATAACCTATATGTCCGCGGGGGGGTGTGGGAACAATTCACAATGCAGAAATGAAAAGCAACCTCAATAAACAAGTATTGAGAGATTGATACAAAAGTTGTTCTAAGGACAACCTTACACCAAAAACCAAAGTTTATGGTAGGACAACCTGATTTCTAGAAAAGTCTTTGTATCAAAAACTCAAACCAAAGAAGAATAACATGCAATCTCAAATATTGATTGTTATAAGGACAACCATGCACCATAAAAATGGTAGGGCAACCTTACTAGAACAAGTAGATAAACTGAAGCTCGAACAAATAAAGGAATAGCAAGAGATAAATTGCGAAAACGTAAATCTAAATTATTACAACATTCACCACTGAGCTTGGAATAAAATGATTACAACATTCACATCCACGTACATTCCACAACTAAATAATTAAAGATAGGAAAATGAAGCACACATCCACACAACACAAAGAGTTATAGTGGTTCACCTGTGTGTACACCAACTGTTCAACAACAGCCACACAGAATGCTACTCCACTCCTAATATCCTCACACAGGGGATATTATCGTTTACTATGAAATAGGTTTTCACAGGTTCACCCAAAACCTTTACAATTGTGTCTTTTTCAAAGGGCTTACACAATTCAAAAACCCTCACTTCTGAGTTTTCTGGCTCTCCTCAGATAACCAACAACTTTGAGATTTTTCTGGCTTAACCTCAAATAAAATCAAAATAAATGAATTTGCAATAAATGTAAAATACCTGAATTTCTCCTTCGTTGTAGCAGCCCAAAAAGAACCAAGTTGGAGTAGAGATTTGAATGTTCAAGATCAATGTCCAATACTCACTTTATAATGGTTATAGGTTCTAATATATTTTAAATTAAAACAAACGGACTAGCTTGAATTGATTTTGATTTCAGTAAAAGGAAAATAAAACTTCCTCTTTATAGATTAGATTGGAATGCAAGAAACAAAATCAATTAACAAAGCTAAAGAAAGATAATATTAAATAATTAACAAAATCAATTAACAAAGCTTGAATAGAGCACAAAACTATCTCTCAGAAGGCCAAATTAAATTAGCTTGAATTTCATATTTTATTCTGAGATTCGTGCTCTATTTATAGGTGAACAAAACACGTCTTCGACTGGTCTTAAGTCGCTATGACTGGTCGTAGGACCAACTGATATTTGAAAATTCGAGCGCGATAAGATAAGGCCGTTTCACGACTGGTTGAAGATAGTCTATGACTGGTCGAAGATAGTCTATGACTGGTCGAAGGACACCTTCAACTGGTCGAAGGTTGCTTACGACTAGTCGAAGTAAGTCAAATTTCATCACTGGAGTTTGAGTCGTAGGTCTACGACTGGTCGAAGGATCAATCGACACTGTTCATACGACTAGTCGAAGCTTAACAAAAATTTTTTGAATATTGTTACAAACTTACGACTGGTCCAGAAAATTTTAAGACTGGTTGAAGCAGAGCTAGGACTAGTTGAACAAAGTCCAGGACTAGTCTTAGAACAGACCAAACTCATTTATATAAAAGATATGACTTATGTATCCAAAATGGCCTACTCTAAAGGTCAACCTAAGGTCAGTCGTACCTCAATAGTGAAGTAAGGACATTGAAACTTAAAGATGAGTGACCTTGAGCATAATGGAACTTGAGATCTTGTTGTAGCTCGAAGTTGAAAGCATCTTGAGACTTGAAGTTTGAACAATTCTCGAGACTTATTGACTTGTGAACATTGCTTGTCTATCGAAGCTGATCTTGTGAGACTTGGCACATCATATATAGAGCTTTGTTCTTCCCGTATGCAAACTTTATAATAAGATACATACATTGTCTTTGGCACCACAAATTTGACAATATAATGAGGCTATCAATGATAGCACTTACAATCTCCCCCTTTGTCAAATTAGTGACAAAACACACATGTACAAGATATATTTCATAAAATAGAATATCTGGTTAACGAATAATGCACCAGTTAATATCAACCGTCATACAAGCATGAACATAATAGCATTAACAACCTGCAAGTCACTTCAATATATCTATAGCTATCCACCTCAATACATCTCAACACATACTCTCCATACTCCCCCTGAGTGCTCCCCCTGAGTAACATACATCTATTAAATATCCAACATTCTCCCCCTTTTGGTCACAAGAGGACAAAGGAAGCAGTGAATAAATAGATGAGGAGTTAAAAAGAGATGTTATATGTGAGAAAGAATAATTTAAGACATATAATTCAAAAATAGAGTTAAGTTAATTAGTAGTTGTAAGTGCTAGTGCTATGATTTGATTCCTCTTTGATTGTCAAATTTTATGTACGTGTCAAAACATCTTCGTATGACTTGTGTTTATATCTTGATAAATCTGTTTGAGACACCACGTTAACACTTAAGTCTAGTTCAAAGAATTCTTCAAGCTTTATGAAAGTTCAAGCTACAATGTAGAAGATATTAAAGAAGAGCTCAGGGTCAAGACTCAAGTTCAAGTACAAGTGAAAGCTCAGAAAGAAGCTTGTGACATTAATTTCAAAGCTTGTGAAGTACTCAAGCTCAAGCCTCAAGTTCAAGTACAAGTGAAAGCTCAGAAAGAAGCTTGTGACATTAATTTCAAAGATTGTGAAGTAGAAGAACTCAAGCTCAAGACTCAAACTTCGTAATGATCAAAGCTTAAGCAAATGAAGTGTTCAATGTCCATACTTCAAGTCTCAGGTATGATAAACCTTAGATTGACCTTAGGGTAGGTCACTTTGGCTACATAATTCAATTGAATATTATTACATGATTTTGGTCTATTCTAAGACTAGTCCTAGACCTTGTTCGACCAGTCCTAGCACTGGTTCGACCAGTCTAAGAAGTTCCAAGACCAGTCCTATAATTATTGCAATTTATCGGATTTTCCTGTTCGGCTTCGACCAGTCCTGAAGTCTGCTCGACCGGTCGTGGAATGGTATCGACTCGACCTTCGACCAGTCGTAAAGCTACGACTCAAACTCTAGCGACTAAATCAAGTGTCGCACGACCAGTCGTAGAGGGGTCTCGACCGGTCGTGAACTGCCTTCAACCAGTTGTGGACTGCCTACGACCGGTCGTACAACGGTCTAATGCGATCGCGCTCAAAAATTTAAAAATCAGTTTATTCCAGGACCAATCGTGGTGACCCTAGGACCAGTCGAAGACGAATTTCTGAAGCTATAAATAGCACACGAATTTCAGAGTTTTTCATTTGAATATTAAGTGAATCCAAGCCTCCACTGTGAGATAAGTTTGTGTTTGTTTTTAAGTTATTTTGTGCATAATTGCTTTCTCTTTTTGCTAGCTTATTTAATTTAATTTTGTTCCTGTATTCCAATCATTTTTGAAAAGAGGAATTGCCTTATTCCTTCTTCTTGGAATCAAAATCAAATATAGCTACGTCCAACTAGTTTAAATTTAAAATTAATTAGAACTTAGAACCATATTAAAGTGAGTAGTAGATATTGAACTTCTATACTCGAACATCTACTCTGATTGGTTCAACTAGGCTGCTACGAAAAGGAGAAATCCAGGGATTTTACAATTTTGTAAATTCCATTCTATTTTGGTTTTTGTTTGAGATTCGCTAGAAAAATCTTAATTTGTGTGGTTGTCTGAGGAGAGCCAGAAAACTCAGAAGTGTGGGTTTTTGCATTGTGTAAGCCCAAGTTAAAAAGACACAATTGTAAAGGTTTTAGGTGAACCTGTGAAAACCTATTTTGATAGTGAACGCTAATATCCCTTGTGTGAGGATATTAGGAGTGAGCAACATTTTGTGTGGCTGTTGTTTAACAGTTGGTGAACACATAGGCGAACCACTATAAGTCTTTGTCTTGTCGATTGAATTTGTGCTTAATTTTTTACCTATTATCATTCAAAGCTGTGGAATGTATGTGTGGATGTGAATGCTGTAAATATTTACATTTCAAGCAAGTGTGGGGAATGTTGTAATAAATTAGAGTTATATTTCTGCAATCTATTCCTTTATTTGTTTTGAGCTTTAGATTCTCTAATTGTTCTAGTAAGGTTGCCCTGCCATTTTTATGGTGCATGGTTGTCCCTAGAACAATCAATATTTGAGATCGCATTCTATTTCTCAGTATAGTATTAATTTGTTTATTACTCTAAAGTTTGAGTTCTTGATACAAAGACTTTTCTAGAAATCAGGTTGTCCTACCATAAACTTTGGTTTTTGGTGTAAGGTTGTCCTTAGAACAACCTTTGTATCAATCTCTCAATACTTATTCATTGAAGTTGCTATTCATTTAAGCATTATGGATTGATTTACTTTATTTGGCTATCTTTTTATTTAAATTTCATTGATTTTTTTTTTAAATTTGGCATAGTCCTATTCACCCCCCCCCCCCCCCTACGACATATAGCTTGGCCATTTCAAGTTGTATCAGAGCCTAATAGCTCGTTCTTATTGCTTTTTATTTGGATTTATTTCTTAAGCTAACGATCTAAGCTATATAAAAAAATGTCAAATTTTGATAGCCTTTCAGTCACTAGGCCTCCACCTTTTGATGGCACCAATTATGCCTATTGGAAAGCCAGGATGAGGATCTTCCTCAAATTCATGGATGAAAATGTGTGGCTAGCCACAGTGAATGAATGGACCCCTCTTACCACTGAAGTGACTGGTGTTGATGGTTCAAAAACCACAAAAATAACTGCTTATTTTTCTTGGACCACACTTCAGAAAAGTGAGAGTAGTGCAAATGCTAAAGCACTAAATGCAATTACATGTGCACTATCACCAGACGAATTCAAGAGAATTATATCTGTGATTCTGCAAAACAAGCTTGGGATATATTAGAAATGACACACGATGGTACATCAATTGTCAAAACATCTAAAGTCCAACTCCTCACAACCAAATTTGAAGAAATTCATATGGAGGAAAATGAAATGTTTATGGACTTTTACACTAGATTAAATGACATTGTAAACTCAATGTGGGGTCTTGGCGATAAAATCCCAGAAAGTAAAGTGTGTGCAAAGATACTACGCTCACTTCCTGAACGGTTCAACTCTAAAGTAACCGCGATCCAGGAACTTCGTGATACGGATAATATGAGGGTAGAAGAACTAGTTGGTTCATTACAAACCTATGAATTGAATTTTAAATCTCCTAAAGGCAAATCTATCACTTTGAAATCATCTAAAGATATCTCTCAAGAAAACTCAGATTTAGAAAATTCTGAAGATGATTTGGCTCTTTTAGCGAAAAAGTTCTATAAGATTTTCAAAAGTAAGAAAAGGGTCGATTTTCAAAAGACAATTGAAAATAAATGATCTAAACCTAAGTCCAAATTTTGGAAGTCTTTGAAAGATAGTCAGTGTTACAACTGCCAAGAGTATGGGCATCTAGCAAACAAATGTCCTAAAAAGGACTGACCTAAAAGGAAGGGTATGTTGGCTACTTGGGATGAATCATCTGATTCTGAAGCCTCTTCTGAATCAGAAAATTCTGAAACTGAGTCGGGCAGTGAAGTTAAGGCCCTCATGACTGTAGCCAAGTTTACTTTTTCAGATCATGATAATTCAACAAGTGAAGAAAATTTGAATAGTGATCATGAAAATGAAGAAGATCTTCAAGATGCTTATTATGCCTTATATAAGGAAAGTTGTAAAATTGTTGTCAAACTTAAACTTCAAAAAGAAAAGTTTTCTAAACTCAAAGAATGTTTTGAAACTCTTGTTTTAAAAAAATCATAAATTTCATATTGTTTTGAAAAATCAAAATGTGATTTGGAACTCAAAACCTCCCTGATTGATGATTTGAAATTTGAAATTGAGAAACTTAAGAATGAAGTATCTTCTCTTCTGAGTTTGAAGGATACATGGAGATATGCCCAAGGTGATCCAAAGTTAGAAAAATTATTATCCGGATCAAGAAAATGTGGCGATCGATCTGGGTTGGGCTATGATAAAAATGCATCTCCTAAACAGATGAATACTCCTCCCAACTTTGTGAAAGGAGAGGCTTCTAACTCAAAAGGAAAAGGTACTTGTCAAGGTTTTTCTAAAAACACAAAAACTTTTCAAAAACCTAAAAGCAACTATTTTAAAAATCAGATCAGAAATCCACTAGCTGAAAATAGTTGATTTACTTAAGGAGCTCTTAAAATATAACTCAGTTGGTCATTCCCACAACTATAAACAGAAGAAGACCAACTATGTTCCTAAACCCAAAACAGTTCTGAAATGGGTTCCTAAAGTTGCCTGCTTGGTTGCCCACACTGCTCTCAAAGCAACAAGCCATTCAAAATGGTACCTAGACAGTGGATGTTCCAGGCATATGACAGGTGACAAGGCTTTATTCACTGATCTAAAAGATATGACTGATGGGTCAGTCACATTTGGTGATGGTAGCAATTGCAAAATTATTGGCAAAGGTACGGTCCAACTCTATAACCTCCCTTTATTTAAAGATGTTTTATATGTTGAGGGTTTAAAACACAACCTGTTGAGCATATCTCAAATTTGCGATAACAACCATAGTGTAAAATTTTCCAATGAAGGTTGTGAAATTTTAAACAAAAAGGGTTCTATAATATTAACTGGTCGCAGAACTTCTGAAAACTGCTATATAGTAAGCAATGGAAGCTCATCTAATCAAATGTGTTATATGGTCCATACTGATGAGACAAAATTATGGCATAAACACCTTGGACATGTACACTACCGAAATTTATACAGTTGAGTAAAGGAGAACAAATTAGAGGTCTACCTAAAGTGTAAAAAGTAGACAAAATATGTGGTGAATGCCAGTATGGTAAACAAACTAGGAGCTCTCACAAAAAGGTGAACTCCAATACCACATTTAGACCACTCGAGCTTCTCCACATGGATCTTATAGGACCAACCAGAACGGAAAGTCGAGGTGGCAAAAAATACATTTTGGTCATCGTAGATGATTATACAAGATACACTTGGGTTTCATTTTTAAGAGACAAATCAAAAACCCTTGATGAAGTGAAAAAGATTATCAAACGGATCCAAACTAAAAAATGTTCTCAAGTCAGTAAGATCCGAAGTGATCATGGATCCGAGTTTGAAAATAGCGGTTTTGAGAAACTCTGTAGCGATCAGGGAATATCACATGAATTCTCTGCACCCAAAACTCCACAACAAAATGGTATTGTGGAAAGGAAAAATATAGTGCTCCAAGAAATGGAAAATGTTATGTTGAATAGCATGAAGCTCCTAGAAATTTATGGGCTGAAGCTGTAAATACTGTCTGCTACATTATTAACCGTGTTTATATTTGCAAATCTAATAATAAAATGGCTTATGAAATGTGGTATGAGAAAAAGCCTACTGTCAAATACTTTTGAGTTTTTGGCAGTAAGTGCTATATTTTACGTGACTGCGAGAATTTGGGAAAGTTCGACACTAAAAGTGATGAAGGGATCTTTTTAGGATACTCTTTAAACAGTCATGCATATCATGTTTTGAACAACAGAACCGGTGTGATTCAAGGGTCAATAAATGTTGTAATTGACGATCACTTGAATACACCTGCCCCTAGTTCAGATAATGATGAAGCTCTTATATTTGAAAAACCAGATACTTCATCAAGTGAAACTAATTCTGAATTAAGAACTGTCAAAGATCATCAAACTGATCAAATTCTTGGAAACTCTCTCACTGGTGTGCGCACTTGTAGACAACTAGAAGACATGTAATTACGTGTGCTTTACTTCTCAGATTGAACCCACAAACGTAAAAGAAGCACTTTCTGATGAAAACTGGATAATAGTAATGCAGGAAGAACTTAATCAGTTTGTTCGAAATGATGTTTGGTATCTTGTTCCTAGACCTAAAGATAAACACATTATAAAAACTAAGTGGATTTTTAAAAATAAGTCTGATGAACTTGGAAATATAATACGAAACAAGGTAAGACTGGTTGTGCAAGGGTACACGCAAATTGAAGGGATTGATTATGATGAAACTTTTAACCCTGTTGCTTGCCTTGAATCAATCAGACTTTTCATATCTATTGCATGTTTTAGAAAGTTTAAAATTTTTCAAATGGATGTGAAGAGTGCCTTTTTGAATGGCGACTTACATGAAGAGGTATATGTTGAACAACCAACTGGGTTTGAAGACCTTAAGTTATCTAATCATGTATATCGCCTTAAAAAGGCTCTCTATGGTGGTCCCAAAGCATGATTGACTAAGACTAAGTTTTTACTAAGTCATAATTGTTGTTGATAAGACTCTCTTTGTTAAGAAACATAATGATGATATTTTAATGGTTCAAATCTATGTTGATGATATTATTTATGGATCAACTTGTACTAACATGACTGTTGAGTTTGCAGATTTGATGAAATCTAAATTCGAAATGAGCATGGTTGGGGAATTAAATTATTTCTTAGGATTACAAGTAAAACAACAATCTGATGGAATTTTTATTTCACAAACTAAGTATGCATTGAACTTGATTAAGAGGTTCGAATTTGAGAATGGTAAGAATTTTGATACTCCTATGAGTACAACTCTAAGACTCTCAAAAGTCTCTACAGGTAAAGATGTAGATCCTCAATTGTATCGTAGCATGATGGGTAACTTACTTTACTTAACTGCAAGTAGACCTGATATTGCTTTAAGTGTTGGAATTTGTGCTAGATATCAGTCTAATCCTAAAGAATCTCACTTAACTGTTGTGAAGCGAATTATTCGATATGTTGCAAGTTCAGTTAATTTGGGTCTTTGGTATCCCTATGATACTAGTGTTCAATTGGCTGGGTATTCGGATGCTGATTGGGCAGGAAATATAGATGATAAAAATCAACCAGCGGTGGTTGTTTTTACATTGGAAACTATTTGGTTTCTTGGTTTAGCAAGAAGCAAAGATTCATATCACTCTCAACCACTGAGGCCGAATACATTGTAGCAAGAAATGCATGTACTCAGTTGGTTTGGATGAAATGAATGTTGAGTGATTATGGAATCGCACAAGACTCGATGGTTTTATACTGTGATAATTCCAGTGCGATAAACATTTCGAAAAACCCAATCCAGCATTCACATACTAAGCATATTAACATTCGGTTTCATTATATTCGTGAATTAGTGAAAGGAAAAATAGTATCTTTAAAATATATTCCTACCAAGACTTAGCTTGCTGACATTTTCACTAAACCACTCGACAAAAGCAGGTTTAATAAATTGAAATTTGATCTTGGTATGTGTAATTTTAAATGATTGATCATGCATCTTTATATCATATTGTATATAATGTTAATATGTTATTAATTTACATTTCAAAATTCTGTGAAATTTGCATATTTTTTCTAGTCTAAGACCGGTCGAGGACGTGCTCGACCAGTCTTACTACGACTTGTCGAGTATGTCCCAAGACCAGTCGTGCAGCGCGCTGACCTCTTTAATTTGGGAAAACTCTCTTCTTTCTCATTCTAACCCTCCTCACCAACAAGCCGAGCTTCGACTAGTCGAACCCAACTATTCGATTCACTCAGGTTAGAGTGTTTTCTCTTGATTTCTTGAAGAATCTTAGACTTTTCTCTTAAATTTTTTGATTGTAGTTGTTCATTTCATCTCGTTCTTCAAATTTTTGGGTTTTTTCTTCTCATTTGCTGAATCTAGAGAAATCCATCTCTATTTTCTTGATATTTCTTGTATTTTTTCAAGAAAATGGACTCTAGAGGTAAAAAGAAAACTCCTAGAGGTGCTTCCGCTTCTAGATCGAATGTTATCACTAGACGTCATCTTAGAGATCCTGAAGATGATCCACCACATGTGCGTGATTTGTGTATGCGCAATGTGATTGTTGAAAAAGCTGTCAGTTTAGACCATATCGCTCATTTCGGTCTCCTTCCTCTCCTTCAATCTGTAGGTTGGGAAAACATTTTACGCTGGGGCGGGCCGACATATCAGTCCATAGCACAGGCCATGGTTGCATGCATATCTGACTTTTCCTCTAAGCAACTGACTTTTACTATTACTACTAGAGAAGGGCCTTTTACTATTGATCGACATTTAATTTCAGGCCTTATGGACATTTAATCTCAGCTGCTGCTGAAGCTGAGATTGGTATTAAAGGTGATGAGTTGCCGCCAGATGACATTGACATGGATGATATTTTTAATGAAATTGATTCTGACTCTGGAAATGATCCAGACTTTGAACCATATGATTTCAATGCACCGTCTGCGTGCATTAGAGGAAAAGGTAGAACAGATGAATGTTGGCCACAATCAACAATTTAAAATTATGCGCAAGTATTTTAGGCCCTTACAGAAGAGCCATCATCAAAATGATCCTAACATACCTGCTTCATCTTCTAGATCAGATTGAGACTGTTAAATCTTCGGTCTGTAATTATTTTACTACTTTCACTACTTTAGTTGTGTGGATGCCTATTTTATATTCCATTGATGTGTACTCTGACTCAACTTGATCACTTCTTATGTAATGTTCTTAACACTTTTTTTTTTGAGCTGCTATCTCTATTTCTGTCTTTCTTATCCTATCCTTGTTTCTTCCTTTGTCATATTTTGACAAAAAGGGTGAGAATTTGTGAATTCTGTGGATTATAATTAATATGATGTCGATACACAACTTAGGGGGAGTTGAGATGTACTAACTCAGGGGGAGTTGAATTATGCTTATCTTATGACAACTGGTGCATAATTCGTTATTATAAAATGTGATGCTTATCTTATTGAATTATGCGAGGTGTTTTGTCACAAATTTGACAAAGGGGGAGATTGTAAGTGTTAGTGCTATGATTTGATTCCTCTTTGATTGTCAAATTTTGTGTATGTGTCAAAACATCTTCGTATGACTTGTGTTTATATCTTGATAAATCTATTTGAGACACCACGTCAACACTTAAAGTCTAGTTCAAAGAATTCTTCAAGCTTCATGATAGTTCAAGCTACAATGTAGAAGATATTAAAGAATAACTCAAGGTCAAGACTCAAGTTCAAGTACAAGTGAAAGCTCAGAAAGAAGCTTGTGACATTAATTTCAAAGCTTGTGAAGTACTCAATCTCAGCCTCAAGTTCAAGTACAAGTGAAAGCTCAGAAAGAAGCTTGTGACATTAATTTCAAAGCTTGTGAAGTAGAAGAACTCAAGCTCAAGACTCAAACTTCATAATGATAAAAGCTTAAGCAAATGAAGTGTTCAATGTCCATACTTCAAGTCTCAGGTATGATAAACCTTAGATTGACCGTAGGGTAGGTCACTTTGGCTACATAATTCAATTGAATATTATTACATGATTTTGGTCTATTCTAAGACTAGTCCTAGACCTTGTTCGACCAGTCCTAGCACTGGTTCGACCAGTCTAAGAAGTTCCAAGACCAGTCATAGAATTGTTGCAATTTATCAGATTTTCCTATTTGGGTTCGACCAGTCCTGAAGTCTACTCGACCGGTCGTGGAATGGTCTCGACTCGACCTTCGACCAGTCATAAAACTACAACTCAAACTCCAGCGACTAAATCAAGTGTCGCACGACCAGTCGTAGAGGGGTCTCGACCGGTCGTGAACTGCCTACGACCGGACATACAACGGTCTGATGCGATTGCGCTCAAAAAATAAAAAATCAGTTTATTCCAGGACCAGTCGTGGTAACCCTAAGACCAGTCAACAATAAATTTCTGCAGCTATAAATAGCACATGAATTTCAGAGTTTTTCATTTAAATATTAAGTGAATCCAAGCCTCCTCTCTGAGATAAGTTTGTGTTTGTTTTTAAGTTATTTTGTGCATAATTGCTTTCTCTTTTTGCTAGCTTATTTAATTTGATTTTGTTCCTGTATTCCAATCTCATTTGAAAAGAGGAATTGCCTTATTCCTTCTTTTTGGAATCAAAATCAAATATAACTACGTCCAACTAGTTTAAATCTAAAATCAATTAGAACTTAGAACTATATTAATGTGAGTAGTGGACATTGAATTTCTATACTCGAACATCTACTCTGATTGGTACTACCGGGCTACTATGAAAAGGAGAAATCCAGGGATTTTACAATTTTGTAAATTCCATTCTATTTTGGTTTTTGTTTGAGATTCGCCAGAAAAATCTCAATTTGTGTGGTTGTCTGAGGAGAGTTAGAAAACTCATAAGTGTGGGTTTTTGAATTGTGTAAGCCCAAGTTAAAAAGACACAATTGTAAAGGTTTTGGGTGAACCTGTGAAAACCTATTTTGATAGTGAACGCTAATATCCCCTGTGTGAGGATATTAGGAGTGGAGCAACATTCTGTGTGGCTGGTGTTTAACAGTTGGTGAACACACAGGCGAACCACTATAAGTCTTTGTCTTGTCGATTGAATGCGTCCTTAATTTTTTATCTATTATCATTCAAAGCTGTGGAATGTATGTGTGGATATGAATAGAGTTATATTTCTGCAATATATTCCTTTATTTGTTTTGAGCTTTAGATTCTCTAATTGTTCTAGTAAGGTTGCCCTGCCATTTTTATGGTGGATGATTGTTCCTAGAACAATCAATATTTGAGATCGCATTCTATTTCTCAGTATAGTATCAATTTGTTTATTCCTCTAAAGTTTGAGTTCTTGATACAAAGACTTTTCTAGAAATCAGGTTATCCTACCATAAACTTTGGTTTTTGGTGTAAGGTTGTCCTTAGAACAACTTTTGTATCAATCTCTCAATACTTATTCATTGAAGTTGCTATTCATTTAAGCATTGTGGATTGATTTACTTTATTTGGCTATATTTTTATTTAAATTCTGCTTATTTTATTTTAAATTTGGCATAGTCCTATTCATCCCCCCCCCTCCCCCCCTCTAGGACATATAGTGTAACGCCCTGAAATTCGAGGGTTGAGTAGCAACTCAACTCTCGAGTTCCAAAACATCACTTATGCAACATAGAGAATGATAATTGAATGTTGTCTGTCTTAGTACAATAAACATGAGTGAGAATATACCAAAACAGTAATCCATACTCCAGTTCGATGTACAAAACGCAAGTGGAAGACTGAAAGATATATATAGATGTGTATAAAAACAAAACGATTTTGATCTGTCTTCAAAGTGTGATTACTTCACTGAGTCATCATATACATGTACCGAATCAAAAACAAAATGTCAAAAGAATAGTCCAACTGTCGTGATAGCCCAGTAGCCCCGTAAATCTGGATTGCCTAAGCAAAGCCGCCGGAAAACTGCATGAAGGAAAACTCATCCTGATCATCATAATAACCCGGCTCAGCCTCCTGTGAATCGTCGGTAACTGCATCTAAGACAGAGTCTGGTGGGTGTCCAGAAACTGTCCCGTAATGTGGGAGTGAGTAGCTAACTCAGTGGAACAATATAGCATAGGTTAACATGTTATCAAATCAGTTAAGCAGTAATGATAAAGCAGTACAATCTACAATCTTAAGTACTCTTGTTAATGCAAGTATGAAATGTAGTCGTGATGCATGCCCCTCGCCTAATCACCCTCATACGGCACCATCTTACGTCCGCGGCATGAGTTCATTCCTCAGTGCTCCACATCTTCAAGGCACATGCAATGCGATGATGAGCATGATTACCGAGTTGTTATTAGTCCATTTCAAACAGCAGTATTGGAAAACTAGGGTACCTCCCTTATATCATTCCCAACCATGATCCATTCTAGGGTCATCAGTCCTAGATAATCTCATACGATGGTGTACTTCTAGGTCGCTGCAAGGGCTGTTACACGGAATTGTTACACCACTCCCCCATCACCTTATCAATACAAGCCTAGTTTGTACTCTTATTTCTACGGAAGGGTCGTCACCTCCACGTAGACTCAGAGTATGCTCGAGGTCACTACAAAGGGCTACCAGGGCTGTTACACGGAATCATTGCACCACTCCCCCATCACCTTATTAGTGTAGGCCGACAGCTCGAATATAGTATCCCATACCACCATAATTGGCTCACAAGTCTGGTTGCTCAATGGTCACTACGGGGAGGCTCGTGGCCCCAGCGTAGGCTGACAGCTCGACTACAGTGTCCCATACCAGCATGCCCGGCTCATGAGTCTTAGTGGATCGAGGTACCGTGGTTAACGGGATTCCACTGGTAAGCTTGGTACCTTAGGTTCAAACATAGGCGTTCAAACATGGTGAACATACATAAGAGAGATCGGGTTACTTCACGAGCTCGGCTAACTCGAGCGTACGACAAATTGAATGACATGAAGCGCAAGCACTTCATGTGGCCTAACCACTTCCGCCAACCGAAGTACGACTCAGGTTCGTCGAACACATCTCGCATGGCGAATGAATCTCAGCCACGAATTCATTTCTGTTTCTGATTACCTGGACTACATCATAGTCCCCAAACTCAATCCATTTCATCACGCAATTAGATGAGGCAATCCACCGTAATGGATTCCATAAGTTCAAGAATTTCAATCACATAAGCATATTATGAAACAAAATTTACAATCAAAGCATATTACAATACAAACATGATTTCACACACAATCATTGCCTAAGTACAATAGAATTTACAATAAAGCGTACATGTAGGAAATCATTCACACAATTAAAGTAATCGAGATTTGTATCTCGATCCATAGACAAGGTGTACTAGATGAATTCAGACATTTTCACGTACACATAGACTACGACCATCATCATACATGATGTATAATGATTACACATGTGCTAGGCCAAATCCTTTCACTAGGGAGTTGCCCCGTATATCACTTGTATATACCCATGACGGAAATCATGGCATGCATGAATCCGAAATCCGTGTTTACTTAAACATTTTCACAAACACTTGGGCTATACACTTCTCACATACATGGTATATGGACTGTGATGTGAGTTAGGGCAAGTCCTTTCGCTAAGGAGTTGTCGCACATGTTTTTAACATACATTCATGACAAATAAACATGTTAAACATGAATCCAAATTCCAAACATATTTGAATATTTCAACATATACATAGAATACATTATATAGCACATAGTTCATATAAAACTAAAACGGAAAACGGACATCACATTTTGCATGTGAAATCGTATCCATGTCGAGAATAAATCATTAACCGACATTGAAAGCCTTGAAAACCATAACCTATATGTCTAAAGTCCGCACCTTACGCCGTAGAAGTGTAATGAACTCGCTATATTTGCTAAGTCTTCGTGTACGGCAATTTGACAACCTATAGAATGAAATAGATTAGCTATTTCATCATTTGCAATAATCATAACCCTAGATCATAGTAGGGTTAAGGTTTCTTACCTAAAAACGAAGCTGAAATCACCGGAAAAACGATTAGAAAGAGGTGGTTAAACTTATATACTGGCAGGGTAGAGTATCAGGGAGATTCTCCCACTTCTCTCACACTTTCTCTCTCTTTTCTCTCTTCTCTCACCTAGGGTTTCTTCAAATTCATATGCGCTAATTGAGAGAGGGTTTAAAGTCCTTATATAGGCTAAAATATGACCAAAATAGACCAAGGGTCAAGGTATACTTAGGTTATATCCAAAGTGGGTCCATTTCGATCCAACGGAGCACTTCTGGAGCCCCCCTTGAGCCAAAGGTCGGACTTAAGCTCACTGACCTTGGATTTAGGTCGAGTTAAGTTTTCATTCCAGTCAGGTTTCCAGATCACACGTGGCGGACCAGTTTCAGTTCAACGGTCACTGAATCTCGATCAGGGTTACAAGTACACGGACCTGTGCTGGAAAATATCCCTGATCCGAGGGTGTATTTAGGTTCTATTCTGATGGTCTGATTACTTATATTTAGCCCGCAAGTGACAAGTCTCAGATTACTTAAATTTGATTTAATTTATAAAGAAAACCATGTTGTCTCATACTCCTCGCTTCGGGCTCAAGCGAATAGCCCCAGAACACTATCTGGTTTTGATTTCCAAGATGGTTGTCAAGCCCAGCAAGGTGGTCCTAATTTTATAACTTCGCATTATTCAGACTTTCGATGTGCGGTCCAGATCTGATACGGAGTTTTGTGATGCTCCCGAGAGCAGCTGGGTAATGGGATTGATCCTAGATTATAGGGTAAGGTAGCGTCGATGATTCTGCAAGTTTTGGGTCTTGCAGATCGTATTTAAAGTGATTAGTATGGATTTCGTATGTAATCTAGTTTAACACTAGGAAATCCTCATCTAATTTTAAAGGATTTGGTCATATGTGATTCCTGCTCGAGGTGGTACTCGGGCCTTTGTACGAAATTTTTTCGAGTCATTATAATCTACCCCCCTTAAAGAAAATTTCATCCTCGAAATTAGTACCTTTTCGTACTCCTCAAGAATCTGAGGGTAGTTCTTCCTGACCTCAGCTTTTGTCTCCCAAGTAGCCTCTTCCTCTGTATGATGTGTCCACAGTACCTTCACAAGTGGAATCACGTTACTACGCAACACTTGTTCCATCCTATCTAAGATACGTGTCGGACGCAGTACATATGTAGCATCCTCGCTCAACTGTACCTGCTCCCATCTGATAATATGTGAAGGTGTAACAGTCCAAAATTTTTTCAACTTGGAATTAGATGTCCTTAGGCAATGGGTAGCTCCTAACGCCTTATTAACTTGTCAGAACTTAATCCCACAGTCTAAAATCGCTTCTTAACCCATTTCCTTCACAAATCCCACCCTTCACTACCTTGTTCTTTCAAGTTTTCTAAGTACCTTCACCCTAGACGCTATCTTAAACAAGCTAAGTATTATAACTTAGATCACCTTATATATGAACTACAAAGGCCTGGGTACCACCTTAGACAGAAATCTTATAGGATTAAATACTTTAGGAATGAGATAAAGTAACTAAGTGCTAAACTAGATTAACTACGAAATCTGTTTGATCCACTTTAAATACGATCTGCAAGACCCAAAACTTGTAGAATCATTAACGTTAGGTTACCCTAAAAATCAAGGATCAATCTCATTACCTGGCTGCTCTCGGGAGCATCCCGAAACTCCGTATCAGATCTGGACCACACGTCAAAAGTCCGAATAACACGAAGTTAAGGAATTAGGACCTCCTTGCTGGGCTTGACAACCATCTCGAAAATCAAATCCAGACAGTGTCCCACGGCTGTTCGCTTGAGTCCGGAGCGAAGGAGTGTGAAAGCTCATGTTTACTTTTCAAAATAAATATCTGGAATAGTGATCTGAGACTTGATACTTGCGGTCAATTTGTAAGCAACCAGACCGTCAGAATCTGACCCAAATACACCCTCAGATCAGGAAAAATTTCATAAACATTTACATGTACTTGGAATTTCGGATCGAGACCCGCTAACCGTTGAACTGAAACTGGTCCGCCACGCGTGATCTAAGAATCCGACTGAGACGAAAACTTAACGCCACATAGATCCAAGGTTAGTGAGCTTAAGTCTGACTTTTGGCTCAAGGAGGCCCGCCAGAAATCCTCCATTGAGCTGAAATAACGCTGTTTTGGTTATAACCTAAGTATACCTTGTCCTCAAGTCTATTTTGGAGAGGTTTTAGGATATATAAGGACCTTAGAACACCCTCTCTCACAGCCACACGAATTTGAGGAAAACCCTAGAGAGAGAAGTGAGAAAAGAGAGAGAAAGAGAGAGAAGTGGGAGAATCTCCCTACTATCGTTCCCTGCCACCACACAAGCTGCACCACCTGTTTCTCATCTCTTTCCCGGCGATACCGATTCCATTTCTAGGTAAGAAATCCTAACCCTAACCTGTTTTGGAGTTGTGAAGGGTGTAGGTTATGAAATGGCTAACCTATTTTATTCTTTAGGCTACCAAACTGCTGAATACGGAAGCCTAACAAACCTAGCTGATCTGTTGCGATTCCACGGTGTAAGGTGAGGACTTTAGGTGTATAGGTTACGGTTTTCAATGCTTTCAATGTTAGATAATGATAGATTCATAATCTGCATGCAATTGCACATGTACAAAGTGCTTTCCGTTTTCTGTTTCGATTAAAGATGTAGATTATGAAATTTTACATATTCTAGGTATTCGTAAAAAATACCGTATACGTATATTTTTTAGAAATGTGTTTGACATGATTAATTTTTGTAGGAATGTACGATATATGGATAAAATACTTATTTGGCGAAAGGATTCTCCCTAATGCATGTTTTCCTTATATACACTATGTATGTAGAAATACTGTATTGTGGAAAGTACCGTATACGTATATATTTTAGAGATGTGTTTGCCATGATTATTTATTGTATAAATATATTATATATGCGTAGAATACTTGCTTGGTGAAAGGACTCGCCCTAATACATGTTTGCTAACATACACTAAGTATGTTGAAATAGTGTATGTTAAGTGTTTGTGAAAATGCTTGTGTGAGCAAGTGTTTGGATGTTCATGCCTTAGGAGGGTGTTGAGATGGGATTCTCAACTACCTTAGAGACATGTATGATTACCTCCATAAGGTTGTTTACTTAAACCGCTTACTTTGCAATATATGTGTTTGTATTCCTATTTATGTAGTGCTTTATAACATGCTTTATGACATGCTTACTAACATGCTTGAATTACTTTGTTTACCATGCTTTACTCCACTTGCTACGAATAAGGTTTGATTGAGTTTGGGACTATGTATATAGTCCAGATAATCGGTACCAAATTTTGAGATCGTGGCTGAGGTTCATGTTGCCACGTAAGATGTGTTTGACGAACCCAAGTCGTACGTCAGTTGACGACAGTGGTTAGGCCACGCGAAGTGCTTATGCACTTCATGTCGTTCAATTGATTGTGTGATCGAGCTAGTCATGCCCGTCAAGTAACTCGATATGTCTAATGTATGTTCACCATGTTTGGTCACTACTGCTTGAACCTAGGGTACCAAACTTACCAGTGGAATCCCGTTAACCTAGGGTACCAACTTACCAACGTAATAGCCCTGACAGCCCTTGCAGTGACCTGGAAACACACCATCGTATGAGATTGTCTTAGATTGACGACCCTATAATGGATCATGATTGGGAATGATACAAGGAAGGTACCTTAGTTTCCTAATCCTGCTGTTTGAAATGGACTAATAACAACTCGGTAATCACGCTCAGCATGCATTGCATGTGCCTGGAAGATGTGGAGCACTGAGGGATGAAAGCATGCCGCGAACGAAGGTGGTGTCGCATGAGAGAGTATGTCAATGAGGGCATCCATCATAACTGCATCCATACTTGCATTAATAAGAGTAGTTAGGAGTGTTTGATTTTACTGCTTTATCATTACTGCTTGACTGTATTGATAACATGTTAACCTGTGCCTTATTGTTCCACTGAGTTGATCACTCACTCCCATGTTACAGGACGGTGTTTGCAACACCAACCAGATTTGTTGAGTTTCTGATGATGGCGATGCTTATGAAGCAGAGCCGGACTACTACTATGATGTTGAGGAGGAGTTCTCCTACATATAACTCTCTGACAGGTCTATGAAGACCTGGTAATGTATTGACGGGGCTATGGTACTTGGGATAGAAGACATTACACTTCCTCACATTTGGTAAATTTTAGAATTGTACTAGTAATTATTTAACCTGGTAACTTTATCACACTCTGGAGACTCACCACAGTTTTTATATTTTATATGTCTATCACAGTCTTCCTCTTGCAATTTAATTGTCTCTGGAGTATGATATGCTGGTTTGGCTTAATCTCACTGATGTTCAATGCACGAATACAGTCAACATTCAATCATCATTCATTTTGTTGCATAAGTGATGTTCTGGAACTCGGGAGTTGAGTTTATGCTCGACCCCCGATTTTCGAGATGCTACAGTTGGTATCAGAGCATGATTTGGATTAAACCGGACCTGGGTTATGGTCACACGATGCACTCTGACGCACTCTGACTTAGGAAGGAGTGACGGAACGTAGAAACAGTCATAGGTATCCCGATTTCGCCAATTGGCGAAGTTCACTGAAAACGAACGCCGAAATCGAGTCTGTATTCAACCATGGTCGCACGGGTCGACCTTAAAACATTCTTAGGCCATCTATTAATGATTCTAGATTACAATTCACCTCACCCCAACTGTTGTAAATCAGTAGAATACGGGATAAGCGTGATGATAATAACTACTCCGAATCCTCGGAGCTTCTCTGGACTCCTCACTGAGACTTCTCGAATCCATGAGGAAAGAAAGCAGAAATAGAAATAAATTCTAATAAATTTGAAATTGATTAATGAATGACTAAAAACGAGTTCACAACCCTTTAAATAGGGATACCAAGTAATGGAAAACAAATAAGAAACAAACTATAACTAAAACTCCTAGAATTCGCAACTTACTATAGGGTCGTGATGTCTACTAGTGCGTAAAGTTTTCCGCCAAAATTAGTAAGTGTCCTATTTGGCTTCACCAAACCGTTCTCTTAATTATTCTAAGCTCTTTTCGCATTGGGCGCAACTCCTACAGCCCAACGGATGAAGAGTAATCAAACTAAAACTACTATTTTTCAAAAAACGAAGTTGAAACAAGGAAATGACCATCGATCGGGAGGTTTTTTCCCAATTCTAGGCTGTGCAACCTAGCTAAACTGGGTTGTTTGGCTTCATTAGCTCGTTCTACCCCAAAATCATATATTATACATCAGATAACTCATTCTAGATTGCAAGATACGTCCGATTTAATCCGTAACGCCTCGAATGGAGTCGTGGGCCTCTCCACTTAAATCCATAGGGACCCAGGGTAGAACCAAAGTGCATTTGGCACCTTGGGATGGTGGAGAACAACACCCCACTGCGGCGGCGAGGCACTGGGCAAGGCGGACCGTGGTGGAACCACGGTCACCGCGGTGCGCCGCGGTCAGGTTGGTCCGATCAGCTTGGGCCTGGCCTGGTCATGGTCAGCCTGACCTCTACGCACGTTTGGTGCTTGTGAAATCTTCGGGGGGCCCCTATTTTATTCCTTTAGCCTCTCCTTTCCTTACTTCCACCCCTCCAAGCCCTCCAAGTTGTTGTCTCTCTCTCAACTCTCCCTTCCAATCACTCAATCTGCAAATTTCAAGCACAATCCATCCATCTCCATCAGTTACAACAATCCCTACCTCCCTACCCTCTCTGTTTTCTCGCATTTGAGCCATTACACCTCCCGTTCGTGGCTCCAAAACGTGTAACCTCTCTACCCAACCCATCTCTCCGTTTTCCTTTACAAATCCCTACTCTTTGGGCCTCTACAACCACTGTTGAGACCCAAGTTCATGGAGAACCAAAAACTCCAGCCCTCTTTCCCATTTTTCCTTCACTTCCCATGGCCTTATTCGAGTTGAATACGGCCTTTTCCTCCATTTCCACCATCTTCTTCACAACCTCCGAATGTTGGAATGTTTAAGGCCCTTTCGGCCAAATGCATTAGGTGAGTTTAAGGTGGATAGAATTGTATAAGTAATAATAAATGTACGTGTAGGGTATGGTTCCTAAATTGGTGTATCCCATGTTTTCCAATACCATGTTTGGAGTGTATGCAATTAAAAGTAAATTCTGAAATTCCCTTTCCAAGTACACTTAGAAATTCATTATCCTAGGATTTGGAAATCCCATCTCACACTTTCCGATACAAGGCTCATTTTCCAAAGCCTATACCATTAATTTTAATCCCCTCCCACCCTCCTACCAAACAAGCCACTCCCAATCCCGAGGAGAGATTAGCAATACAGTCCCATTTAATACCACTTAAGACCACTAGCCAAATAGTGTTGAAGTGATAAAGTCCCTTGATATACATTAACCCACCACACTCTGATAGCTTAAGCTTTTAGAGTAAATGGTTGTTTGACAAATGGGCCCTTAGAGTTTTGGACCTAGAGCGGTGCTCCTAGATTTCGACAGACCTGACTGTATAGGGAATTCAACAAATTTATAATGTGAACCTTAGGACCCTCTTAGCTGGTATGAGCATATGTGTAGTGCTCGAGCATAGTTAAATTTAAGTTCGGGCAACTCAATTCCAATTAGACAACTTTCATCCTAAGTGATAAAATAATTTTTTATAGTAGAAAGGGTATAAAATCATCTAGTGCCTAAGCATAGACCTTGGATTACGACTTGTAGATTACCGCTACTCCTAAATTAAGACTAGACTACTGGTTAGGCTAAGGAAAGTGAAAGACTAATTAATTATGCTAAGCTAATTGCATGGTAGACTTAGTTAGTCGGCTTAAGTAGGTTGGAGCGAGACCCCGTTCCTTCGTTGAATCCCCTTGGTACTCACCGGCTCCTCTAATAACTCTTAGGAAGGTCGTATGACATAGAAACTATTCACGCTCATAGAAAACTTATATATCCATTGGATTTAATGTTAGGTCAAATCAATACAACCCTTAGAATTGCCTTCTCAAGGACTTAGTACAATCGGGAACGCGGAGCAGAGAAACTACATATAAGCGAGGTATTCGCGGTTTGAATTGAATTCTCAATCCTGGTAGTGACCAATGAACCCTATGCTCTGATCAAGCAGAAAGTCGGGATCAACTAGGATTAAGAACTGATACGATGATTTTCTGTCCTAGCTAGGCAGAAGGTCCATGTATTCGACTCAGACCCACTACACAACATTCTTTCCGTGTTGGCCCGACCACTTACAACTAAAAGTTTATATCTTCATCTTTGAGAAGTGTAAGAACCTATAGCCAATAGGGATACTTTGTCTTTTAGGGCCTAAGAAATTTCTCAAATGGGCAACAGAGAGAGTTAGGGATTAGGTCTCGAACCACAGACCATTCTGGCATGTGTATTGTGCCTATGGACTTAGAAGGATAGGCTGTCCATTAACCTATTTGTCTAGATTGTTTATGTACTAAGAGTGTGCAAATTATCTTACAGTATTCAACTAGATATGATTAAAGAAGTAAGTCGGGACCGTGGCAAAGGTCCTCCTTTGGTGGAATTAGGCATCTTAGCTCCTTTCTATAACCATAGGTACCAATGCCATAGCACACATCATCGATGAGAGGGAGACCAATGTATTGATAGACCACTTCCATTTCATACCAAAGATAGGTTTAATATTTCACCTCGTTCTGACATACGGAGCGAGACATAGATCCTTGAGCCTTAGAAAATTAAGTTTTTAAGGGTTGTAGGATATTATGAGCCCAATCTAGTTAGGTCGGCTAATACACCTCTTTGATCTAGGTGGCACAGCGAAAGTGTGGTGGACCCTACCCCACTAGCCCAGGATCGAAACTGTGCTTGTTGAATACAAACATTATAGAAGCATGTTCTACTATGAGAAACCATTTTAGGCTGATCTAGTAAGATTTGATTCACAATTTCCCTGGACATAGATAATAACAAGGACTCTCTTAGACCAGTCGGCAACCTTAGTAATAAGACAAGTTGAGCCTTTCAATGATGGACATTCCCTACGTTTTTAGAGTGATTGGACTACGGACCGAAATATACAACTGCGAAACCTTCGCGGCTTGACCCAATTCTCAATCCTGGGCGACTACTAATGGACTCACTGCTTGGCCGAGCAGAAGACCAGGATCCACCAGGATTCGGAAGGGATACGATGAGCTTTCTACCCTGGTCAGGTAGATGATCGATGTATCGGGATCAAGCCCACTATAACTGTCTCTCCGTGTTGGTCAAACAATGAAAACAATTATCTTACTCTAACTAGTTGGGAATCGAAGTCAAGACTCCAAAGAGGTAAAGAAAGAAATTGTAGTAAATCATCAGGGTATGAGAAATGGATAAAGAAATAAGTTTTAAGGGGGGTAGACTAAAATGAACCAGGCTAGTATATGCCCTACCACGCGTAGAAACTCTAAATCAATAAAACTTAGGCAAAAGAAATAATTAAATCTTTCTTTATTACCTTAGCCAATTTCGGGGACGAAATTTTGTTTTAAGGGGGGTAGATTATAACAGCCCAGATTTTTACTAACCTGGAATTAAACGTCCTTAGGCAATGGGTCGCTCCTAACGCCTTATTAACTTGTTAGAACTCAATCCCACAGTCTAAAATCGCTTCTTAACCCATTTCCTTCACAAATCCCACCCTTCACTACCTTGTTCTTTCAAGTTTCCTAAGTACCTTCACCCTAGTCGCTATCTTAAACAAGCTAAGTATTATAACTTGGATCACCTTATATATGAACTACAAAGGCCTAGGTACCACCTTAGACAGAAATCTTATAGGATTAAATCCTTTAGGAATGATAAAAAGTAACTAAGTGCTAAACTAGATTAGCTACGAAATCCGTTTGATCCACTTTAAATACGATCTGCAAGACCCAAAAATTGTAGAATCATTAACGCTAGGTTACCCTAAAATCTAGGATCAATCTCATTACCTGGCTGCTCTCGGGAGCATCCCGAAACTCCGTATCAGATCTGGACCGCACTTCGGATGTCCGAATAACACGAAGTTAAGGAATTAGGACCGCCTTGCTGGGCTTGACAACCATCCCGGAAATCAAATCCAGACAGTGTCCCACGGCTGTTCGCTTGAGTCCGGAGCGAAGGAGTGTGAAAACTCATGTTTCCTTTACAAAATAAATATCTGGAATAGTAATCTGAGACTTGATACTTGCGGTCAATTTGTAAGCAACCAGACCGTCAGAATTTGACCCAAATACACCCTCGAATCAGGAAAAATTTCATAAACATTTACATGTACTTGAAATTTCGGATCGAGACCCGCTGACCGTTGAACCGAAACTGATCCGCCATGAGTGATCTGGGAATCCAACTGAGATGAAAACTTAACTCCACATAGATCCAAGGTTAGTGAGCTTAAGTCCAACTTTTGGATCAAGGAGGCCCGCCAGAAATCCTCCGTTGAGTTGAAATAACGCTGTTTTGGTTATAACCTAAGTATACCTTGTCCTAGGTCTATTTTGGAGAGGTTTTAGGCTATATAAGGACCTTAGAACACCCTCTCTCATAGCCATACGAATTTGAGGAAAACCCTAGAGAGAGAAGTGAGAAAAGAGAGAGAAAGAGTGAGAGAAGTGGGAGAATCACCCTACTATCGTTCCCTGCCACCACACAAGCTGCACCACCTGTTTCTCATCGCTTTCCCGGCGATACCTACTCCGTTTCTAGGTAAGAAACCCTAACCCTAACCTGTTTTGGAGTTGTGAAGGGTGTAGGTTATGAAATAGCTAACCTATTTCATTCTTTAGGCCACCAAACTGCCGAATACAGAAGCCTAGCAAACCAAGCTGATCTGTTGCGATTCCACGGTGTAAGGTGAGGACTTTAGGTGTATAGGTTACGGTTTTCAACGCTTTCAATGTCAGATAATGATAGATTCATGATCTGCATGCAATTGCACATTACAAAGTGCTTCCCGTTTTCTGTTTTGATTAAAGATGTAGATTATGGAATTTTACAAATTCTAGGTATTCGTAGAAAATACCGTATACGTATATTTTTTGGAAATGTGTTTGACATGATTATTTGTTGTATGAATGTACGATATATGGATAAAATACTTATTTGGCGAAAGGATTTGCCCTAATGCATGTTTTCCTTATATACACTATGTATGTAGAAATACTGTATTGTGGAAAGTACCGTATACGTACATATTTTAGAGATGTGTTTGCCATGATTATTTGTTGTATAAATATATTATATATGCGTAGAATACTTGCTTGGTGAAAGGACTCGCCTTAATACATGTTTGCTAACATACACTAAGTATGTTCAAATAGTGTATGTTAAGTGTTTGTGAAAATGCTTGTGTGAGCAAGTGTTTGGATGTTGATGCCTTAGGAGGGTGTTGAGATGGGATTCTCAACTACCTTAGAGACATGTATGATTACCTCCATGAGGTTGTTTACTTAAACCACTTACTTTGCAATATATGTGTTTATATTCCTATTTATGTAGTGCTTTATAACATGCTTTATGACATGCTTACTAACATGCTTGAATTACTTTGTTTACCATGCTTTACTCCACATTCTACGAATAAGGTTTGATTAAGTTCGAGACTATGTCTATAGTCCAGATAATCGATACCAGATTTGAGGTCGTGGCTGAGGTTCATGTCGCCACGTAAGATGTGTTTGACGAACCCGAGTTGTACGTCAGTTGACGACAGTGGTTAGGCCACGCGAAGTGCTTATGCACTTCATGTCGTTCAATTGATTGTGCGCTTGAGCTAGTCAGGCCCGTCAAGTAACCCGATATGTCTAATGTATGTTCACCTTGTTTGGTCGCTACTACTTGAACCTAGGGTACTAAACTTACCAGTGGAATCCCGTTAACCATGGTACCTCGATCCGCTAAGACTCATGAGCCGGGCATGGTGGTATGGGACACCGTGGTCGAGCTGTCGGCCTACGCTGGGGCTACGTGCCTCCCCGTAGTGACCAATGAGCAACCAAACTCGTGAGCCAATTATGGTGGTATGGGACACTATATTCGAGTTGTCAGCCTACACTACTTGATGGGTGATGGGGGAGTGGTACAACAATTCCGGGTAACAGCCCTATCAGTCCTGACCGTATTCGGTGTAGTGACCTCGAGCATACTCTAAATCTACGGTGAAGCGACGAGCCTTCCCGTAGTAATAGAGTATAAGCTAGGCCTGTATTGATAAGGTGATGGGGGAGTGGTGCAACGATTTCGCGTAACAACCTTGGCAGCCCTTGCAGTGACCTAGAAACACACCATTGTATGAGATTATCTAGGACTGACGACCCTCGAATGGATCATGATTGGGAATGATACAAGGAAGGTACCTTAGTTTCCCAATCCTGCTGTTTGAAATGGACTAATAACAACTCGGTAATCATGCTCAGCATGCATTGCATGTGCTTGGAAGATGTGGAGCACTAAGGGATGAAAGCATGCCTTGAACAAAGATGGTGTCGCATGAGGGAGTATGTCAGTGAGGGCATCCATCATAACTGCATCCATACTTGCATTAATAAGAGTAGTTAGGAGTGTTTGATTTTACTGCTTTATCATTACTGCTTAATTGTATTGATAACATGTTAGCCTATGCCTTATTGTTCCACTGAGTTGATCACTCACTCCCATGTTACGGGACGGTGTTTGCAACACCAACCAGATTTGTTGAGTTTCAGATGATGGCAATGCTTATGAAGCAGAGCCGGACTACTACTATGATGTTGAGGAGGAGTTCTCCTACATATAACTCTCTGACAGGTCTATGAAGACCTGGTAATGTATTGACGAGGCTATGGTACTTGGGATAGAAGACATTACACTTCCTCACATTTGGTAAATTTTAGAATTGTAATAGTAATTATTTAACCTGGTAACTTTATCACACTCTGGAGACTCACCACAGTTTTTATATTTTATATGTCTATCACAGTCTTCCGCTTGCAATTTAATTGTCTCTGGAGTATGATATGCTGGTTTGGCTTAATCTCACTCATGTTCAATGCACGAATACAGTCAACTTTCAATCATCATTCATTTTGTTGCATAAGTGATGTTCTGGAACTCGGGAGTTGAGTTTATGCTCGACCCCCGATTTTTGGGATGTTACAAAAGGATCGGGAACATATTTCTTCAACATAGATACATGAAATACGTTGTGTACCACTGCAAGTGGTGTGGGCAACGTGAGGCTATATGCCACAGCACCCACTCGATCAAGTATCAGAAACGGAACGATGAACCTCGGTGTGAGCTTCCCCTTCTTCCCAAACCGAAGGACTCCCTACATAGGGGAAACTCTAAGGAATACATGATCTCAACCTCAAATTCGAGCGGTCGCCGCCTCATATCGGCGCAGCTCTTCTGTCTACTCTGTGTTGTAAGAAATCGACGCCTGATAATGTTGATCTTCTCTGAGGTCGCCTGTCACGCCCCAAACTCGGGGACCGGGCTCACAAAATTCCCGATCGCCGAATCCGGCGCCGACAGCCTCCATAGAACCCCATTCTCGGCTCCCGGCGCCCATTCGCCAGGTTCCGATCCTGGGATGCTACGAGGAGGATTTCTAATATCAGTTTAAATCGTAATAAGCATAACCAAAGGCATAACCCACAAACAACAACCAAAAACTCCATCACATTTCCACTATGATCAAAAACTTTACAAGTACAATGAGCATGAAGGGAAATACAATGAGAATGGACAAAAAGCTCCAAAAGATCTGCTCTGCGCTCCTGCCTCAGCGCTGCTGCGTCCTCGCGTCACCTGCACGCAACGGTCGTGCATAAGCTTATAGAAAGCTTAGAGGGTGGTGAAAGTGTGTGCGCAAGGTAGTAATGCAGTATGGAGTATCAGAGTAATGCGGAACATGCTGGTGAATCCGTGAATACTACTAGCCGTACCAAGGCTATGCAATGCAAGGCATGAAAGATGTCGGCCATACCAAGGCCATGCGATGCGAAATGCAACTCAAGCATACAAATCCTCATCTAAGTCCACATATCAGTACAGTTCAAATCTGGAATATCACCGGGGTCTAGTACACTCTAAACCAGATTGCCGCCCCATCGCGCGCAATAAGGTAAGTGGAAGAGACCTCACTACCCGCCTGCCAATATCGGGCTCGGCTCGTCGATAGCGGACCCATTCCTCGAGCTGGTCAGACTCAGCCTAGCATTGCCCCCTCCTCTCGGGCGGGTAAGGCCGTACCCCCTTCCAACCGACCACGACACAGTGGAAAGCGCAGCCTCCTGGAAATCGGCCATCGGCGCTCGTGCACCCACTCGGTCTAGACGTTGGAGCAACCTCTTGGTACCATAAGGGTTTAGGGACTTTCACCCAGGGATATCTATAGCACCCCATGTAGAACAAGATTTCCGGTATCCAATCCTGCCAACCACGATACGCCTGTGGAGGCTATGACCCTGATGTCGCTAGGGTATACAGTAACCACATCACACAATGCGAATGCATGAAACACACTATTCAATCATGCAGAAATCCTGCGCGTATCATGCGCTCATGTAGGGCAACACCGCCTAACCGGGAGCCCCTAATCAATCTGCCCGAAGGCATATGCTATGATCAGTCACTTCTCATGTCAAGCATACATATGATGCGTATGATCATGAATCATGGAACTATACTACACATGTTATAAAGTAATGAACTACTCTTGCAACGCAGATGGGCCTAGACCTGGACGGCCTACACACAACCAGTACGGGTCTATCGATGGCCCTAGGGAGAGTCATAATGCGGACATTTAACCCACACTATACGTGCGATGTGGACGTCAAACCAACATCGCTCCCAAGGCATTATCTATCGTAAACATCTTTACATAAACCATGTAGGGATCACACATTGCAATGGACCTTAGATACATCCCATTGGGCCTTAAATACACTGAATGGGCCGTGTCACATGGGCCTTATATTCATCAAGAGGGCCACATCAATGGGCCGCACCAATGGGCCTTTAAGTGCATTGCAATGGGTCGTAACCCGTGGCCTTTATAGTATCAGATGGGCCACACCAATTGGGCCCCATACGTACATCGAATGGGCCTCGTAACATGGCTTATATATATCAAAGTGGGCCTTAATCACGGGCTAAAATGCATTGAATGGTCCTCATATCATGGGCCTTATATATATACCAAAGTGGACCTAATCACATGTATCAGATGGGCCATTTCACCATTAAAATCCCTAAGGTCCACCGTAAAGTATGTAAAAATAAAAATATATAAATATAATATATGTCATATATACCATATAATATACGTAATAAATATAATGTGTATTATATTACATAATATAATAAATATAAACATATATATATATATTATAATATGATATAAAATATCACACACAGACCACACGCACACACACCATGCACACGCATGCATGCACGCACACACACGCATGCACACATGCACGCACGCACACACGCACACAAGGGCCCCACCGTCTACCTTGACGGTGGGTAAAACACAGACATCACAGCAGGCCCCCCCCCACCGCCCGCCTGGACGGTGGGATAGACACATACATCACTGTGGGCTCCAAGTGGGGCCCACCATGTCCTTTATATGCCATCCGGACCGTTGATAAGGTCGCCCGGGCCAGGGTGAAGGGAAACCACAAATTCCAGCTTGATCTGAAAGTTCGGTGGGCCCAAAAATGATTTCAATGGTAGGCCTTCATTTTACACTGTTTCCCTTGGTGTGGGCCACCCGAGTCTTGGATGCACCTGAAAATTGGAGGGGACCCACCTCAGGGGGTGGTCCACCTAATTGACGGAGTGGATAAAATAAATACATCATGGTGGGGCCCACGGCAGGAGCCGTGGGTGACCCAGTCCGTCCGCCCAAACCGGCGCAGGCAGCGCCTGCGCCCTTCTCTGGCGCTGTCAGGGCAGCAGCAGGCGCTGCTGCCTTCAGTATATATTTTATTTTTTTTTTTGTTTTTGTTTTCTTGCTGGAAAAGGCGTGTGGGACCCACTTCCTGGAGATCCAGCCCGTCCATTGCATTCACGGGCTCGAGGTGCACCAAACAAGTCCAAAGTTCAGATTTTTTTGACGTAAGGTTAAGGCATGGTGGGTCCTAGAAGTTTTGAACGGTAGCATATACCGTTTTCTATGGTACGGCCCACCGGAGTATTGGATCGATCCCATCTTTCGGCTCAACGCCTAAAACCTTATTGTGAAGGGGATGGACGGCGTGGATTGAACACATACAACAAGGTGGGGTCCATGCACGGGACCCACCCAAAAGCGTAGGAATAAGCTGATATTTGTGTATTTCCCTCAACCACGTCCAGCGTCCCTGGACGCTGGACGGCTCTGTTGTACATGCAATGAGGTGGGCCCCCACTTAGGTGGGCCGCCAAATGAATGGATGGTGTGGGTACAACACATTTAGAGTGGCCCCACTGGTGTATGACTTGGATAAAATACATAAGTCATGGTGGGGCTCATTTCAAGTGGACCACACAACCAAAACATGAAAAAAAAAGGAAAGGAATGAAATAGAGAGAGAGATAGAGAGAGATCGGTGAGAGTGGAGGGACCCCGCCACTATGGGCCCCTCGTTTAAAATTACATCAAGATGGGTCCCACATTATGGACCCTTGATCAACAAAAATGAAGGAAATAGGGAGCTACAAACACCCACCGCTTGATCTTCTTGCTCCCTCGGCTTGCCGGTCTCCTTGTGCTCCTCTTTGATGGTGGAGATGGGAAATGGAAGGCTAAGATGAGAGGTTTTGAGATGGGGAAAGGTGGACCACACTTGGAGCTTTGAAGGAGAGGGAGAGGCTCATACGTATGGGGTTTTTCTCTCTTGTTTGGGAATGAGATTTGCAAATGAAGAGAGAGAGTGTTGTAAAGGGAGAGGAGTGATGGATGTGGTGTGATGGATGTGGTGTGATGGGGTGTAAGAGCCACTTTTCTTGACTTTTGTGGTCATTTGTGTAAGAAAAGGCATGGTGGTGTAAGAACTTTTTGACTTTGGGGTTGCTTGGGGAAGAGTGTGAGTGATGTGTACTTGACCCTTGAGATTGATGGGTGATGGATTGATGGATTGATGGATTGATGTGACACATCGTAGAGATTCTCTTGGGTTTCGTAACGCGCGGCGTTTTCCTCGCACCGAACGCTAGCCCACATTTCCTGGCCAGGGTATCGCCTCGGCGCGCGAGTCGCGGCATCGGAACCGCGGCGACGGTGCGGTCGCAAGGATACAAGTCTCGGGTTGAGTCGACTCGGGTTAACGGCGTATGAATCAAGGTCGTGCGCAGATACCGGTAAGGGTCGAAGGTTGCCGGAATTCGACCGGAAAGACCGCGGAAACCTACGGAACGATACGGTTTAAGATGCGGGTCTTACATCGCCTGTACAAATTCCAGCCCAATCAAACTGCGCTCGCCAACCTCAGCCCAGCAATGCGGCGCTCTGCAAGGACGACCATACAAGGCCTCATATGGGGTCATACCAATACTCGCCTGAAAGCTGTTGTTGTAGGCGAACTCGGCGTACGGGAGGCAGTCATCCCAACTGTCCTTGAAGTCCAAAACACAAGCCTGTAGCATATCTTCTAACATCTGATTCACCCGCTTTGTCTGCCCGTCGGTCTGAGGGTGAAACGCGGTACTGAACTTCAACTTCACACCCATCGCTTCCTGGATACGAGTCCAGAAGATAGATGTGAATCGCGTGTCTCTGTCGGACACAATCTTCAAGGGAACTCCATGCAGATGCACTATTTCTTTGATGTACAACCTAGCCCAGTCGTCTACAGAGTTCGTCAGTCTAATAGGGAGAAAATGAGCCGATTTGGTTAATCGATCTACCATCACCCAAATAGAGTCATAACCCTTTCTCGTCTTTGGCAACCCCGAGATGAAGTCCATAGAAATGAAGTCTCACTTCCATTTAGCTATGGGCATGGGCTGAAGCAGTCCAGGAGGTCGGCGATGTTCTGCCTTGACCTGCTGGCACGTGAGACAGTGAAAAACATACTCTGTTATATGCGCCTTCGTGTTGTCCCACCAATACGATTGCCTCATATCCTGGTACATCTTCGTGCTACAAGGAAGCATCGCAAGCTTCGATTTGTGGGCAGTCTCGAGAAGCTCCTGTCTCAAGTCAGAAATGTCAGGAACGCATAGGCGGCTACGGTAACATAGGCCCCCATCAGTGCCAACTCTCCACTCGGAGTCCCTGGCGTCGCTAGCTTTCTCTCAAAGCTCAACCAACCGCTCATCACCCTTCTGGGCCTCAATAATCCTGTCATCAATTAGTAGTCACACCCGAATATGAGCGACACTCTCAAATGGCTCCTCCACTGTGAGTTTCTGCTTGAAGTCCCGCACGAACTCCAACATATCCATTCTGCTATCATCAGCGGCGCCGCAAATACTATAACCTTCTTTCGGCTCAACGCATCTGCCACAAGGTTGGCCTTGCCAGGGTGGTAGGAAACCTTGAACTTGAAGTCCTTCAAGGTCTGCATCCATCGGCGCTGCCTCATATTCAAGTCCCGCTGAGTGAATATATACTTAAGGCTCTTGTGGTTGCAGAAAAGTTCGAATTCCTCTCCGTAGAGGTAACGTCTCCAGAGCTTCAATGCGAATATGACCGCTGCTAACTCAAGATCGTGTGTAGGGTAATTCTCCTCGTGCTTCCTCAACTATCTCGAGTCATACGCAATCACTCTGTCCTTCTACACAAGGACACAACCCAAACCAACGCAAGACATATCAGTGTATATAGTGTACTTGACCCCTTGCTCTGGCAATACTAGCACAGGGGCAGACATCAATTTGTCCTTCGGTTCCTGAAAATCTACTTCTGCCTTCTCATTCCAGGCGAACTTCAGATCCTTCCGTGTCAACTGAGACAACGGTCTGGCGATCTTCGAGAAATCCCTAATGAATCGTCGATAATAGCCCGCCAGACTAAGAAAGTTCCTCACCAGCATGTACTTCACCACGTAGAATTCCCATGACCTGAGACACTAAGGAGTTGTCGCACATGTTTTTAACATACATTCTCGACAAATAAACATGTTAAACACGAATCCAAATTCCAAACATATTTGAATATTTCAACATATACATAAAATACATTATTTAGCACATAATTCATATATAACTAAAACGGAAGACGGACAACGCATTTTGCATGTGAAATCGTATCCATGTCGAGAATAAATCATTAACCGACATTGAAAGCCTTGAAAACCATAACCTATACATATAAAGTACGCACCTTACGCCGTAGAAGCGTAATGAACTCGATATATTTGCTAAGTCTTCGTGTATGGCAATTTGGCAACCTATAGAATGAAATAGATTAGCTATTTCATCATTTGCAATGATCATAACCCTAGATCAGAATAGGGTTAGGGTTTCTTACCTAGAAACGAAGCTGAAATCACCGGGAAAGCGATTAGAAAGAGGTGGTTAAGCTTGTATAGTGGCAGGGTAGAGTATCAGAGAGATTCTCCCACTTCTCTCACACTTCTCTATCTTTTCTCTCTTCTCTCACCTAGGGTTTCTTCAAATTCGTATGGGCTGAATGAGAGAGGGTTTAAGGTTCTTATATAGGCTAAAACATAACCAAAATAAACACAGGGTCAAGGTATACTTAGGTTATATCCAAAGTGGGTCCATTTCGATCCAACGGAGCACTTCTGGAGCCCCCCCCCCCCCCCCCCCCCCCCCCCGTTTGAGCCAAAGGTCGTACTTAATCTCACTGACCTTAGATTTAGGTCGAGTTAAGTTTTCATTCCAGTCCGGTTTCCAGATCACACGTGGCAGACCAGTTTCAATTCAACGGTCACCGAATCTCGATCAGGGTTACAAGTACACGGACCTGTTCTGAGAAATATCTTTGATCAGAGGGTGTATTTATGTCCGATTCTGACGGTCTGATTGCTTATATTTGGCCCGCAAGTGACAAGTCTCAGATTACTTAAATTTGATTTAATTTATAAAGAAAACCATGTTTTCTCATACTCCTCGCTCCGGGCTCAAGCGAATAGCCCCGGAACACTATCTGGTTTTGATTTTCGAGATGGTTGTCAAGCCCAACAAGGTAGTCCTAATTCTATAACTTCACATTATTTGGACTTTTGATGTGCGGTCCAGATCTGATATGGAGTTTCGTGATGCTCTCGAGAGCAGCCGGGTAATGGGATTCATCCTAGATTATAGGATAAGGTAGCGTCGATGATTCTGCTAGTTTTGGGTCTTGCAAATCGTATTTAAAGTGATTAGTACGGATTTCGTATGTAATCTAGTTTAACACTAGGAAATCCTCGTCTAACTCTAAAGGATTTGGTCCTATGTGATTCCTGCTCAAGGTGGTACTCGAGCCTTTTTACGGAATTTTTTCGAGTCGTTATATATAGCATGTCCATTTCAGTAGTAACCAGCTCAAAAACTGAAAGATAGTAGAGATATAAAGTTATTACAGTCCAATAAAAGAAAGTGAACTTATCTGAGCCAGATGAAGGAGCAGGGATAGAATGATCAAGTTGATGTAAGTCCTTGTTCAAGCACCTATGATATTTGCTCATATATTTGAATAGTAAATCATGGGCAACATTCATGTTATCGATTTTAATATTCATATTTTCAACTTTCTCTTCCAATCCACGCAAATGAGCATCAAACTCAGAAGGTGCATAATCAGGATCATTAGCGAAATCAGAATCAAGTTCTTCAAAAATATCATCCATGTTAATATCATCAGGAGGAAGATCATCAGCTTCTTCCTCATGTCCAGCTTCGGCACTAGCATCACCATCACCTTGACGAGGAAGCATATCCAGCTTCATCTTATTAAGGTTAGTATTATTAAATATCAGATGATGGATAAGGGCTTCTTCAGTAGGCATGTCGATTAACATATGCTTAGCCAACATAGTTAAGCAAAAGGGATGTCACTGTGACCTGGATGGAGTCGAAACTGAATAATGTGGTGACAAATTAAGGATGGTAAACAGATATTAGTACCTCTGGCAACAGCATGAAGAACACGAATCATGAAGGATGTCAACTCGGATTTATTGCCAGACCGAGGATACAAGTTAGATACAAAAATCTTGTGAAGAATTCTGTATTTGGGTAACAGAAACTTTGAAGGGAGCGCATTCCTTTTATGTGTCCATTGAGCATCCGAATTGCATAAGTCTCTAGTAAGCATGCATTTTTTAGTTACTGAGGGTTTGTCAGATAAAGTATGGATAGGAATGCCCTCATCATTCACAGGTATTTCCATAAGAGCTGAAATCAAATGACGATCAACATCAAATAATCCTTCTCTTGTGGCAATATTAAAAGTTAAATTTTTAAGAGAAAAAGTACTTATGCATGTGAACATGGATTGGGCAATGGACAGGTATGCAGGTCCACCCCAATGTAATAAGTTATCCTAACATATAGTTTGAAGAATAGGGAGGA
Organism: Magnolia officinalis; assembly: GCA_021015155.1. Classification (NCBI taxonomy): domain Eukaryota; kingdom Viridiplantae; phylum Streptophyta; class Magnoliopsida; order Magnoliales; family Magnoliaceae; genus Magnolia; species Magnolia officinalis. The sequence continues at coordinate 29,840,596 of JAJHSJ010000019.1, forward strand.
TATCAAATGGAGCAACATGATTAACATCAACTGGATGTTCAACAATAACATTACGCAATCTGATGTCCTGAACATAAAATGGATAATCATCGGGGGCCCGAAGATGGCGCTTAGTAAGAGGAGTAGATCTGGATGAAGATGGACCACGGGACGTTGTCTTTTTACCTCTAGATGTCATTTGCAAGAAGGATTTCAAGAAAATAAAGAGTTGCAGTGGATTGAGAAGTGGGCTTTCTCAAATTAGATTTTGAGAGTATAAAAACCCCAAATCTCAACAAAACTAGAAATAGACAACTTTAAGAAGCAAACTTGACACAAATCCACAAGAAGTAAGCAAATGAAACACTAACCTCAAAGGATTTGGAAGGTAGGTTTGACTGGTCGAAGTCGGCTAGTCGGAGAAGAAAGATGAAATAAGGAAGAAATGAAAATTTCTCCAATTTAAGTCAATCACCGTGATTTACGACTGGTCGTGGGTTAACTTCGACCAGTCGTGTAACGCCCTGAAAATCGGGGGTCGAGCAAAAACTCAACTCCCGAGTTCCAGAACATCACTTATGCAACAAAATGAATGATGATTGAATGTTGACTGTATTCGTGCATTGAACATGAGTGAGATTAAGCCAAAACAGCATATCATACTCCAGAGACAGTTAAATTTGCAAGCGGAAGACTGTGATAGATAGATAAAATATATAACCTATGATGAGTCTCCAGAGTGTGATAATATTACCAGGTTAAATAAATACAAGTGCAGTTCTAAAATGTACCAAATGTGAGGAAGTGTAATGCCTCCTATCCCATGTACCATAGCCCCGTCAATACAATATCAGGTCTTCATTGACCTGCCAGAGAGATACAGATAGGAGATTTCCTCCTATCATCACAGAAGTAGTCCGGCTCTGCTTCACAAGCATCGCCATCACTTGAAACTCAACAAATCTGGTTGGTGTTGCGAACACCGTATCGTAACGTAGGAGTGAGTGATCAACTCAGTGGAACAGTAAAGCATAGGTTAACATGTTATCAATTCAATCAAGCAGTAATGATAAAGCAGTACAAATCAAACAATTCTAACACTCTTATTAAGTGCGAGAATGAAATGACATGATGTTGTATGCCCTTCCCAAACCACCCTCATGCGACATCATCTTACGTTCGCGAATGCTTAACTCCCTCAGTGCGCCACATCTACTAAGCACATGCGGTGCGATGATGATCATGATTACCGAGTTATTATTAGTCCATTTCAAACAACAGTATTGGGAAACTAAGGTACCTCCCTTGTATCATTCCCAAACATGATCCATTCTAGGGTCGTCAATCCTAGTTAATCTCATACGATATTATGGTTCGAGAAGCATAGTGAAGGCATCGCAAAGGGCTAGTCACCCGTCAGCCCGGATACAGATCTCACCGTATGCGGCTCAATTGCTGGCCGTCAGCTCGAGTACAGGTCTCACCGTACTCGGCTCAATCACTAGCCGTCAGCTCGAGTACAGATCTCACCGTACTCGGCTCAACTCATACTCTAGTTGCTGTGAAAGACTCGTCGCCAATCACAGACCCTTGGAGTATACTCGAAGATACTATGGAGGACTCGTCGCCCGTCAGCAGGAGCACAGGTCTCACCGTACTCGGCTCTCACCGTAAGTATCGACAACTCGAATACAGTGTCCCATACCACCGTATTCGGCTCACAAGTTTGGTTGCGCAATGGTCACTACGGGGAGGCACATGGCCCCAGCGTAGGCCGACAGCTCGACCACGGTGTCCCATACCACCATGCCCGGCTCATGTGTCTTAGCGGATCGAGGTACCATGGTTAAAAGGGGTTTCACTGGTAAGTTTGGTACCCTAGGTTCAAGCAGTAGCGTCCAAACAGGGTGAACATGCATAAGACAGATCGGATTACTTGACGAGCTCGGCTAGCTCGAGCGCACAACATGTTGAACGACATGAAGTGCATAAGCACTTCGCGTGGCCAACCACTATCATCAACCGAAGTATGACTCGGGTTCGTCGAACACATCTCGCGTGGCAAATGAATCACAGCCACGAATACAATTCTGGTACCGATTGTCTGGACTATAATCATAGCCCCAAACACAATCAAGTGCAGATAGATAAAGCAGCAATGGATCAAGATTCAAATCATACAATCAAAGTCTAGTATTATCCGTTTAGGGCTGCCAGGGCTGTTGCACGCACTCGTTGCTCCGCTCCCCCATCACCCATGACGGATCATACAACGTAAATATAAATTTAAGCATATACATTACATAGTTAAAATCATAAGCAGTTGAGCATGTTATGAATCACAGCACAAGCATGAGTTTGTACATGTTCAATTCCTAATCACACAACTATCCAAGGAGATCATACACATAGTTAAAAGAGGTTGAGAATCATATCTCAACACCCTTATACTTTACAATTTGCTAACTACTACTCATTCAGACATTTCAAGAAACACTTAAACAAACATACATCAACATACATGACATATGTCGATCACATAGGCATTAGGCCGAATCCTTTCACTAGGGAGTTGCCCCAATCATAACACGCGTACACCCACGACGGATAGTCATGGCAAGCAGGAATCCAAGTTCCATATTCATTCAGTCATTTCCACAAACACTTGGGCCACACATTTTAGCATACATAGTGTATATTGGCCATGGCGTGATTTAGGGCAAATTCTTTCGTCAAAGGGATATCGCCAATACAACAATCATGAATCCATGACAATTAGTCATGGCGAGCACGAATGAGAATTCTATACTCATTCAGTCATTTTCACAAACACTTAGAATACACTATTACAACATACATGGTGTATGTTAGCAAAACATGTATTAGGGCTAGCCTTTAGCCAAGCGAGTATTTTATCCATGTATAATATATTACTACAACAAATAATCATGATAAATACATCTCCAAAATTTATACGTATACAGTATTTTCTAGAATACGCAATTTCAACATACATAGTGTATATAAGTAAAACATGTATTTAGGGAAATCCTTTTGCCAAATAAGTATTTTATCCATATATCGTATATCTATATAACAAATAAACATGTTAAACACATTTCCAAAAAAAAAATACGTATACGGTATTTTATACGAATACCTAGAATATGTGAAATTCCATATTCTACAATTTTAATCGAAACAGAAAATGGACAGCACTTTATACATGTGCAATTGCATGCAGATCATGAATCTATCATTATCTGACATTGAAAGCGTTGAAAACCATAACCTATACACCTAAAGTCCGCACCTTTTGTAGTAGAATCGTAACGGAGTTGATAGGTTTGCTAAGCTTCCGTATTCGGCAGTTTGGCAACCTATAGAACGAAATAGGTTAGCTATTTCACAACCTACAACAGTCTAAACCCTAAAACAGATTAGGGTTAGAGTTTCTTACCTAGAAACGGGGCTGGAATCGCCGGAAAAGCGATTAGAACGGAGCAGTAGAGCTCGTGGAGCGGCAGGGAAGGACGGCAGGGAGATTCTCCCACATCTCCCACACTTTCTCTCTCTTTCCCCTCTCTCAAATCCCAAATTCGTATGGCTGCCATGAGAGAGGGTTTAAGGTCCTTATATAGTCTCAAAACTCACCGAAATAGACTCCTGTTCAAGGGTTACTGCTAATATAGGTATTTCGTAACTTTTCCAGCTCAAAAGAGAGGTTCTGGTAGCCCTCCTTGAGCCAAACGTCAGACTTAAGCTCTCCACACATGGATCTACGTGGGATTACATTTTCGACTCGATCAGATTCCCAGATCACACGTGGTGGACCAGTTTCAGTTCAACGGTCAGTGGGCCACGATCCGAAATTTCAAGCACATGTAAATGTTCCTGAAATTTTTCTTAATCCGAGGGTGTAATTTAGTCTGATTCTGACGGTCTGGTTGCTTAATACTGATGCGCAAGCGAATGGTGCCAGATCACTATTCCAGATATTTATTTTGTAAAGGGAATAGTGTTTTTCACACTCCCTTGCTCCGGATCCAAACGAATGGCCGTGGGACATCAGCTGGACCTGATTTTCGAGATGATTGTCAAGCCCAGTGAGGCGGTCCTAGTTCCTTAACTTCATGTTAATTGGACTTCCGATGTGCGGTCTAGACCTAATACGAAGTTTCAAGACATTCCCGAGAGTAGCCGGGAAAAGAGTTTGGTTCTAAACTTTAGGGTAACCTAGAGTCACGGATTTTGCAAGTTTTGTGTCTTGCAGATCGTATTTAAAGCAATCCCAACGGATTTCATGGCTAATCGAGTTTTGCACTTAGTTAACTTTGTTAAATTTCTAAAGGATTTAATCCTAATTATTTTCTGGTTGAGATGGTACTTAGGCCTTTGTAGTTTGTATATAAAGTGATCCAAGTTTTACTACTTAGCTAGTTTAAGTTAGTGTCTAGGGCGAAAGTGCTTTGAAAAATTGAAAGCACAAGGTAGTAAAGGGGTGGGATTTGTGAAGAAAATGGTTTAAAGAGCAATTTTAGACTGTGGGATTGAGTTTTGACAAGTTGATAAGGTCTTAGGATCGACCCATTGCCCTAGGACGTCTAATCCCAGGTTGGCAAAATTTCGGGATGTTACAAGTCGTGACACGACAGGTCGAGAAAATCCTCGACTGGTCGAACAACACCAAAAATCTAATTTTATGCATATTTCACAAAAAATTGAATTTTAATATAGCAAAAAAATATACACTATGATACAAATAGGCATAAATAATCATTTTAGAATGCACATGCCAAGATCAAATTTCATTTTGTTAAACCTGCTTTTGTTGAGAGGTTTAGTGAAAATGTCAGCACGTTGATTCTCGGTAGCGATATATTCCACAGATATAACCTTTTCTTGTACTAATTCACGAATATAATGAAATCTAATGTCAATGTGCTTAGTACAAGAATGCTGATTTGGATTTTTCGAAATATTTATGGCACTGGTATTATCACAATATAATAACATAGAATCCTGTTTAATTCCATAATCACTTGGCATACGATTCATCCAAACAAGCTGTGTACACGCATTACCAGCTGCGATATATTCAGCTTCAGCAGTAGAAAGTGATATAGAACTTTGTTTCTTGCTAAGCCAAGAAACTAAACAGTTTTTATCATCAAGATTACCAGCCCAATCAGCATCCGAGTACCCAGCTAATTGAACACTAGTCTCATGAGGATACCAGAGACCGAGATTAACAGTACTTGCGACATATCGCATAATTCGTTTAACAATAATTAAATGCGATTCTTTAGGATCAGATTAATATCTAGCGTAAATACCAACATTTAAAGCAATATCAGGTCTACTAGCAGTTAGGTAAAGTAAGCTACCAATTATACTCTAATATAATTTCGGATCCACATTCTTACCAGCAGAATCTTTTGAGAGTTTCAAGGTTGTATTCATAGGAGTATCAAAATTCCTACCATTCTCAAATCCAAATCTCTTAATCAAATTCATAGCATATTTAGATTGAGAGATGAACATTCCATCAGGTCATTGTTTTACTTATAACCCAAGGAAATAATTCAATTCCCCAACCATGCTCATTTCAAACTGAGATTTCATCAAATCTGCAAACTCAATAGTCATGTCAGTATTGGTAGATCCATAAATAATATCATCAACATAGATTTGAACCATTAAGATATCGTCGTTATGTTTCTTAACAAACAATGTTTTATCAACACTTCCCATTTGAAAGTTATGACTGAGTAAAAACTTAGTCAATTTCTCGTACCATGCTTTTGGAGCTTGTTTTAGACCATAGAGATATTTTTTAAGATGATATACATGATCAGTAAGCTTAGGGTCTTCAAACCCTGTAGGTTGTTCAACATATACTTCTTCGTGTAGATCACCATTCAAAAAACCACTCTTTACATCTATTTGATAAATTTTAAACTTTCTGAAGCATGCAATGGATATAAAAAGTCTGATTGATTCGAGGCGAGCAACTGGAGCAAAGGTTTCATCGTAATCGATACCTTCAATTTGAGTGTATCCTTGTACAACCAGTCCTGCCTTATTTTGAATTATATTTCCAAGCTCATCAGACTTATTTTTAAAAATCCACTTTGTCCCGATAATGTGTTTATCTTTAGGTCTAGGAATAAGATACCAGACATCATTTTGAACAAATTGATTAAGTTCTTCTTGCATTGCAACTATCCAGTTTTCATTAGCAAGAGCTTCTTTTACGTTAGATGGTTCTATCTGAGACATAAAACATACATAATTACATATATCCTCAAGTTGTTTACGAGTACGAACACCAGCGAGTGGGTTTCCAAGAATCTGTGTAGTTGGATGATCTTTAACAGTCCTCAATTCAGAATTAGGCTGATTAGATGAAGTATCAGGTTTATCAATTACAAGAACTTCATCATTATCTGGACTTGAGACTGGTGTGTTTAAGTTATCATCGATGACCACATTAATGGACTCTTGAATCACACCGGTCCTTTTGTTCAGAACCCTATAAGCTCGATTGTTTAAAGAATATCCTAAGAATATCCCTTCATCACTCTTCGTATCAAACTTTCCTAGATTTTCATGATCTCGTAAAATATAACACTTGCTGCCAAAAACTCGAAAGTATTTGACAGTAGGCTTTTTATCGAACCACTTTTCATAAGTCGTTTTATTATTACCTTTACTAGTGTAAACCCAGTTAATGATATAACAAGTTGTATTGACTGCTTCAGCCCAAAGATTCTTAGAGAGCTTCATGCTATTCAACATGACATTTGCCATTTCTTGAAGCACTCTATTTTTCCTTTCAACTATACCATTTTGTTGAGGAGTTTTAAGTAGTGAGAATTCTTGTAATATTCCCTGGTCACTATAGAACTTCTCAAAACCACTATTCTCAAATTCAGATCCGTGATCACTATGAATCTTACTGACTTGAGAACTCTTTTCAGTTTGAATCCTTTTGAGAACCTTTTTCACTTCTTTAAGGGTTTCTGATTTGTCCCTTAAGAAAACTACCCATGTAAATATGGTAAAATCATCTACAATTACCAAGATATATCTTTTGCCACCTCGACTTTCTGTCCTTGTAGGTCCTACAAGATCCATATGGAGAAACTCGAGTGGTCTTGATGTGGTATTGGAATTCACCTTTTTGTGTGAGTTCCTTGTTTGTTTGCCAATCTGGCATTCACCACATATTTTATCAAATTTTTGTAGTTTGGGTAGATCTCTTATAAGTTCTCGTTTGCTCAATCTATATAGATTTTGGTAGTGTACATGTCCAAGACATTTATGCCATAAATCAGTATCATCTGTATGGACCATGTAATAAGATTGACTAGTTGAGCTGGATTCACTTACAATATAGCAGTTTTCAGATGTTCTACGTCTAGTTAAAATTACCGAACCCTTGTTATTTAGAATCTCATAACTATGATTAGAAAATCTTACACTATGGTTATTATCGCATATTTGAGATATGCTAATCAAGTTATGTTTTAGGCCTTCAACATATAAAACATTTTTGAACAAAGGGAGGTTGTGAAGTTGAATCGTACCTTGGCCCATAATCTTGCAGTTGCTGCCATCACCAAATGTGACTGAATCATCAGTCATGTCTTTAAGATCGGTGAATAAAGCCTTGTCGCCGGTCATATGCCTTGAGCATCCACTGTCTAAGTACCACTTCGCATGGCTTGTAGCTTTGAAAGCAGTGTGGGCAACCAAGAAAGTAACTTTAGAAACCCCTTTCATTACTGTTTTTGGGTTTAGGAGTATAGTCGGCCTTCTTGTATTTGTGATTTTTGTACGAATGAACCATTGAGTTAGATTTTAAGAGTTCCTTAAGCAAATCAACTATTTTTTCAGCTAAAGGGTTTTGGTTTTGATTTTTGTAATTGATATGGTTACCTCTGGTTTTGAAAGATTAAAAAGGTTTAACATTTTTATAGAACTTTTGGCTTGAACTTTTCTCTTTTGAGTTAGAGGATTCTCCTTTTACAAACTTCGGAGGAATATTCTTTTGTTTACGAGGAATATTTTTGTCGTAGCCCAAACCGGATCTGTCGCCACATTTTCTTGATCCAGTTAAAAGCTTTTCTAATTTTGGATCACCTTGGGCATACCTCCATGTATCCTTTAAACTCAAAAGGGAAGAAACTTCAAGTTTAAGTTTATCATTTTCAGATTTCAGATTTTCATTAAGGGTGGTTTTGAAATCCAAGTCGCACTTTGTTTTTTCAAAACAGTCTGAAATATGAGACTTTCTAAAACAAGAGACTCAAATCTTTCTCTAAGTCCTGAATACCTTTCTTTTTGAAGTTTTAGTTTTACGACAATTTTACAACTTTCCTTATATAGGGCATTATAAGCATCTTGAAGATCTTCTTCATTATCATGATCACTATTTAGGTTTTCTTCACTGGTTGAATCGTCATGATTTGAAAAAAGTTAACTTGGCTAGAGTCATAAGGGCCTTAACTTCATTGCCCGACTCAGTTTCAGAATCTTCTGATTCAGAAGACGCTTCAGTGCCAAAAGATTCATCCCAAGTAGCCAACATTCCTTTCTTTTTAGGTTTGTCCTTTTTAGGACACTTGTTTGCTAGATGCCCATATTCTTGACAGTTGTAACATTGACTATCTTTCAAATATTTCCAAGATTTAGATTTAGACTTGATCTCTTCTTATCATTCGATTTTTGAAAATCGACCATCTTTTTACTTTTGAAAATCTTGTAAAACTTTTTCGCTAAAAGAGTCATATCGTCTTCAGAATTTTCTAAATCAAGATTTTCTTGAGAAATACTTTTGGAAGACTTAAGGGCTATTGACTTACCTTTAGGAGCTTTAAAAGTTAACTCGTAGGTTTGTAAAGACCCAACCAACTCTTCTACCCCCATGTTGTCCGTATCACGAAGTTCCTGGATCACGGTTACCTTAGAATTAAACCGTTCAGGTAGTGAGCGTAGTATCTTTGTACACACTTTACTTTCTGGGATTTTATCGCCAAGACCCCACATAGAGTTTACAATGTCATTTAATCTAGTGTAGAAGTCCATAAACATTTCATTTTCTTCCATATGAATTTCTTCAAATTTGGTTGTGAGGACTTGGACTTTAGATTTTTTGACAATTAAAGTACCTTCGTGTGTCATTTCTAATATATCCCAAGCTTGCTTTGCAATATCATAGGATATGATTCTTTTGAACTCATCTGGTGATATTGTGCAAGTGATTGCATTTAGTGCTTTTGCATTTGCACTACTCTCACTCTTCTGAAGTGTGGACCAAGAAGTATAAGGTATTATTCTCATTGATTTTGATCCATTGAAACCAGTTACTTCAATGGTAGGAGGGCTCCATTCAGTCACTATGGCAAGCCACAAGTTTTCATCCATTGATTTGAGGAAAATCCTCATCCTGGCTTTCCAATAGGCATAGTTAGAGCCATCAAAGGGTGGAGGCCTAGTGACTGAAAGGCTATCAAAATTTGACATCTCATATATAGCTTAGATCGTTAGCTTAGGAAATGAATCAAAAAATAAAACAATTAAAACAAGCTATTAGGCTTTGATACCACTTGAAAAGGCCAAGCTATATGTCTTAGAGGGGGGGGGGGGGGGGTGAATAGGACAACGCCAAATTTAAAATAATTACAGCGAAATTTACTAAAGTGATAGCCAAATAAGATAAATCAATTCACAATGCAGAAATGAAAACCAACCTCAATAAACAAGTATTGAGAGATTGATACAAAAGTTGTTTTAAGGACAACCTAACACCAAAAACCAAAGTTTATGGTAAGACAACTTGATTTCTAGAAAAGTCTCTGTATCAAAAACTCAAACCGAAGAGGAATAAAATGCAATCTCAAATATTGATTGTTCTAAGGACAACCATTCACCATAAAAACGGCAGGGCAACCTTACTAGAACAAGTAGATAAACTGAAGCTCAAACAAATAAAGGAATAACAAGAGATAAATTGCGAAAATGTAAATCTAAACTATTAAAACATTGACCACTGAGCTTGAAATAAAATGATTACAACATTCACATCCACGTACATTCCACAACTGAATAATTAAAGATAGGGAAATGAAGCACACATCCACACAACACAAAGAGTTATAGTGGTTCGCCTGTGTGTACACCAACTGTTCAACAACAACCACACAGAATGCTACTACACTCTTAATATCCTCACACAGGGGATATTATCGTTCACTATGAAATAGGTTTTCACAGGTTCACCCAAAACCTTTACAATTGTGTCTTTTTCAAAGGGCTTACACAATTCAAAAACCCTCACTTCTGAGTTTTCTGGCTCTCCTCAGATAACCAACAACTTTGAGATTTTTCTGGCTTAACCTCAAATAAAACCAAAATAAATAAATTTATAATAAATGTAAAATACCTGAATTTCTCCTTCGTTGTAGCAGCCTAAAAAGGATCAAGTTGGAGTAGAGATTTGAATGTTCAAGATCAATGTCCAATAGTCACTTTATAATGGTTCTAGGTTCTAATAGATTTTAAATTAAAACAAACGGGTTAGATTGAATTGATTTTGATTCCAGTAAAATGAAAATAAAACTTTCTCTTTACAGATTAGATTGGAATGCAAGAAACAAAATCAATTAACAAAGCTAAAGAAAGAGAATATTAAATAAGCACACTTAGCTTGAATGGAACACAGAACTATCTCTCAGAAGGCCGAATTAATTAGCTTGAATTACATATTTTATTCTGAGATTCATGCTCTATTTATAGGTGAGAAAAACGTCTTCGACTGGTCTTAAGTCGCTACGACTGGTCGTAGGACCAACTGATATTTGAAAATTCGAGCACGATAAGATAAGGCCATTTCATGACTAGTCGAAGATAGTCTACGACTGGTCGAAGGTTGTTCACGACTAGTCGAAGTAAGTCAAATTTTATCGCTGGTGTTTGAATCATAGGTCTACGACTGGTCGAAGGATCAGTGGATACTGTTCATACGACTAGTCGAAGAGACCCTAGGACTAGTCGAAGCTTAACAAAAAATTTCTGAATATTGTAACAAACTTACGACTATAACCTAAATGTACTCTCAAATCCCTAAGCCTAAACCTACACTTAATCCTAATCTCAACTACTTAACCTAAACCTAAACCTATACTTGAAAACTCAAACCTAAACCCAAACCTAAACCCGAACCCGATTTCCTAAAACTAAAACTTAACCTATTCTCAATTCTCTAAACCTTAACCTATAATCTTAACATAAACCTAAAACCTAAACCTAAACCTAAAACCTTAATGTATTCTCAAATCCTCAAACCTATAACCTATAACCTAAACCCAAACCTAAATCCAATAACCTTAACCTAAACCTATAACCTAAACCCAAACCTAAACCTAAACCTAAACCTAAACCTATGACCTATAACCTAAACCTAAACCTAAACCTATATAACATACACCTAAAACCTAAACCTAAACCTAAAACCTAAATGCATTCTCAAATCCCTAAACCTATAACGTATAACCTAAACCCAACCCAAACCCAATTTCCTAAACCGAAACCGGGACTTATTCTCAATTCCCGAAACCGGAACCTAGAACCTAACCTAAACCTAAACCTAGAACCTAAACAGAAACCGGAACCGGAACCGAACCTAAACGGAAACCTAACCAAAACCAAACCTAGAACCTATAACCTAAACCTAAACCTTAATCAATAACCTAAACCCAAGCCCTAAACCGGAACCTATAACCTAGAACCTACAACCGAAACCTATAACTTATAACCTAAACTCAAGGCTCTAAACCTTTTCCTATAACCTATAACCTAAACTCAATTCCCTAAACCTTAACCTATAACCTATAACCTATAAACTAAACTCAATTCCCTAAACCTTAACCTATAACCTATAACCTATAACTTAAACCTATAACCTATAACCTACAACCTAAACTTATACCTTAACCTATAACCTAAACCTATACCTAAGCCTAAACCTATAACCTAAACCAAAACCCTAACCTATAACCTAAACCCCAACTTATAACCTTAACCTAAACCTATTCTCAAATCTCAAAACCTATACTTATAACCTAAACCCAAACCTTAACCTATAACCTAAACCTAAACTTATAACCTTATCACAAACTTATAACCTAAACCTATTCTCAAATCCCAAAACCTAAACCTAAACCTTAACCTATAACCTAAACTTAAATTTATAACCTACACTTATAACCTAAACCTATTACCTATACCTAAACCTTAACCTATGACCTAAACCTTAACCTATAACCTTAAACCTAAACCCGATACCGAACCCGAACCTTAACCAATAACTTAAACCTAAACCCAAACCTAAGCCTATAACCTAAACCTAAACCTATAACCTAAACCTAAAACCTAAATGTATTCTCAAATCCCTAAACCTATAACCTATAACCTCCTATAACCTAAACCCAAACCCGAACCCGATTTCCTAAATCTAAACCTTAACCTATTATCAATTCCCTAAACCTTAATCTATAACCTAACCTAAACCTAAACCTATAACCTAAACATAAACCTTAACCTTTAACCTTAACCTAAACTTAAAACCTAACCCAAACCTTAACCTATAACCTATAATCTAAACCTACACCTCTATAATGTAAACCTAAACCTAAACCTTAACCTATAACCTAAACTCAATTCCCTAAACCTTAACCAATAACCTATAACCTATAACCTATAGCCTAAACCTATAACTTATAACCTAAACTCAATTCCCTAAACCTTAACCTATAACCTATAACCTATAGGTTATACTTAATTCCCTAAACCTTGACCTATAACCTATAACCTATAACCTAAACCTATAACCTAAACTCAATTCCCTAAACCTTAACCTATAGCCTATAATGTAAACCTATAACCTATAACCTAAACTCAATTCCCTAGACCTTAATCTATAAGCTATAACCTATAAACTAAACCTATAACCTATAACCTATAACCTAAACCTATACCTTAACCTATAACCTAAACCTATACCTATAACATAAACCTAAACCTAAACTTATAACCTAAACCTAAACTTATAACCTTAACCGAAACCTATTCTTAACTCCCAAAACCTAAACCTAAACCTTAACCTATAACCTACACTTAAACCTAAACTTAAACTTATAACTTACACTTATAACCTAAACCTAAACCTTAACCTATAACCTTAAACCTAAACCCAAACCTAGACCCGAACCCAAACCTTAACCTATAACCTATAACCTAAACCGTAACCTATAACCTATAACCTATTCTCAATTCCCTAAAGTTATAATCTATAACGTAAACCTAAACCCAAACCTAAGCTTATAACCTAAACCTAAACCTATAACCTAAACCTATACCTAAACCTAAATCTATAAACTAAACCTATAACCTAAACCTAAACCTTAACTAATAACCTAAACCTATAACCTATTCTCAAATCCCAAAACCTATAACCTATAACCTAAACCTAAACCTTAACCTATAACCTAAACCTATAACTTATCCTCAAATCCCAAAACATATAACCGATTCTCAAATCCCAAAACATATAAGCTAATTCCAAACATAAACCCAAACACAAACCCGAACCCGAACCCGAATTCCTAAACCTCAACCTAAATATATAACTTATAACCTATACCTAAACCTGAACCTACACCTATAACTTAAACCTATACCTATACCTAAACCTACACCTATAACTTAAACCTTAACCTATAACCTATAACTTAAACCTATAACCTAAACTTAAACCTAAACCTAAACTTATAACCTATAACTTAAACCACCTATAACCTACACTTACAACCAACACTTATAACCTAAACCTATAACCTAAACCTATATCCTATAATCTATAGCTTAAACCTATAACCTAAACTTAAACCTAAACCTATAACCTAAACCTAAATATATAACCTATAACCCATATCTAAACCTAAATCCTATACCTAAACCTACATCTATAACTTAAACCTTAACCTATAACCTATAACTTAAACCTATAACCTAAACTTAAACCTAAACCTAAACTTATAACCTATAACTTAAACAACCTATGATCTACACTTATAACCTACACTTATAACTTAAACCTATAACCTATAACCTATAACTTAAACCTATAACCTAAACTTAAACCTAAATCTATATCCTTAACCTATAACCTATAACTTAAACCTATAACCTAAACCCTAAACTTAAACCTATAACCTAAATGTACTCTCAAATCCCTAAGCCTAAACCTACACTTAATCCTAATCTCAACTCCTTAACCTAAACCTAAACCTATACTTGAAAACACAAACCTAGACCCGTATCTTAGTCTGTACCGTTCCATAGGCTTCCGCAGTCCTTCCGGTTGAATTTTGGCAATCTTCGACCCGCATCTGACGTTTGCGCACGATCCTTAGCCGAGTCCTGCATACCGAAGTTGGCTCGAACTGAAACTTGTACCTTGGTGACCGCGCCGTCGCCGCAGTTCCAATGCCGCGACTCGCGCATCGATCCAATACCCAGGCTAGAAGTTGTGGGTCCACGTTCATTCCGAAGAAATGCTACGCATTGCAAATTTCGAGGGAATCTCTACGACATGTCCCATCACTCAATCAATCAATCAATGTGAAGTACAAGCCATACTCCAAGTACAACAACCCATCCCTCCTTTTCCCTTAAGTCAACTCTCTCTCTCCCCTCACCATCCCTCTTTTACAAAAATCAAACTCACCCATACCTTTCCTTACAACCACCACATCATCCCATCCCTTTTATTATTCTCTCTCTCATTTCATCTCTTCACTCCCATGCAACCCAAAACTTCATACGTCCAAGCCTCCCCAAGCTCTCCCAAAAGTCAAGTGTGGCCCACCCTCTCATCTCTCATCCTCACCATCAAAACTCCATCATCCACCGTCAAAAGTCGAGCATAGGAGCATACAAGCCTAAGGGAGCAAGACAGAGGCCAATAAGGTGGGTGATCTACCATTGATCTCAAATTTTGGGGCCACTTGTTGTGGGACCCACATGATGTACGCATTGTTTAAGGGAAGGCCCATTAGTGGGGGGTCCCTCCCCATTCACATCTCTCTCTCTATATATATATCTCTCTCTCTTTATCTATTATTATTGGAGTGGGCCCGACAAATATGTGTTAGATATAGATGTCCATCAATGGTGTGGCCCATCCTATTACAGGTGGTGATCCACACCATCCATTTTTTTGGGACTGTGGAGATCCCCACACTAACATACACTATATTATATGTATTTTATATTATATTAATATTATATATATAGATATATATTTATGGTGGACCAGGTCCACGTGGGACCCACCGTGATGCCTGAGTTATATGCAGATCGTCCAGCGTCCAGGGACGCTGGATGTGGATCCACCCTGGAGTGTATACGCTGACGGTGGGGGTGTACTACAACAGCAAAAAAAAAAAAAAAACTAACCAAATATTATCTTGGTTCAAAAGGTTTGAGTGGACCGCTCCTACAGGCCCCACCTTGATGTATGTACTTAATCTAAGCCGTCCATCCTTTTCCTCAGATCATTTTAGGCATTGAACCGAAAAATGAACTCAATCCGAATTTCTGGTGGGCCATAGTATAGCAAACAAAGGTTTTTACCGTTGAAATACACCCTAATGTTGCTGTACACCAAAACCCATCGAATATTGGGCTTGATGGGTTGATATTGAGCCATAGGAGCCAATGGTCGGGTCAGATCTACTGATGTGGGCCCCACCTATGAAAAACCGCTAGGAAATGATTTACCATATATATATATATATACATATATGCAGCAGCGCCTGCTGCTACAGCGTTAGCAGGACGTTGCCGCTCGTGTGGCCATGGAGTATGATATGTTGTTTTGGTATAATCCCACTCATGTTTAATGCACTAATATGAACAACATTCAATCATCATTATTTATGTTGCATAAGTGATGCGTTGGAACTCGGGAGTGGAGTTTATGCTTGACTCCCGATTTTCAAGGTGTTAAAAGATGGTATCAGAGCATGATTTGGATTAAACTGGACCTGGGTTATGGTCACACAACACACACTGACGTACTCTGACTTAGGAGGGAGCGACGGAACGTAGAGACAGACTTAGGATTTCCCATTTCTCCAAACGGCGAAATCAACCGAAACGGATTATAGAAATCTGACCCGTAGGCTTCCCGATCATGTGAAATGATCCCAACACCATTCTAGACCGCCAATTGATAGGTTTAGATGAAACTTTTCTAGGTCCCACACTCAACAAATTGAAAGCACATGAATATATGCGAATGGGAGCCCGAAACGACTGGAAACAGAGTCGGGGCCAAACCGGTGCTATTCGGGGGGATCCATAGTGGACCCTATGCATCATCGGCACCCCGTGTGGGGGGGGGTGGCCACCACCCCACCATGGCGGCACCGCGCCTAGTCCAGAGGACCACGGCGGCGCCACGATCGTGTTTGGCCGGGCCTGTCGAGCCGACTCGGGCCGGCGTCGAGCCGAGTGTGGGGCCCACCAAATCACATGGGGACCCCCTTTTCATGCTCATTTACCCCCCTCTTCCCTCACACACCCTTCCAAGCTCTCTTTTCTCTGTGAAAATCTAGTTTTTCCCTCTCAAATCTCCCCACCATTCTCATATCTTCTTCTTCTTGTTCTCTACATAACCGTCTCCATCGTCTTCTTCACAAACTTCCAAATGTTGGGACATTTAGGACCCGTTCGGCCAACTGCATTCGGTGAGATTAAGGTGGATGGAATTATAAAAGTAACAATAAATGTATGTGTATCCCATGGTTTCCAACACCATCATCATGGGATTTGAAAATCCCATCTCACACTTTCCTTTTCAACACAAGGCTCATTTTCCAAAGCCTATGAAATTGATTTTAATCCCATCCCACCCTCCTACCAAACATGCCACTCTCAATCCAGAGGTGGGATCAGCAATGTAGTCCCATTTAATATAACCGAAGACCACTGGCTAAATAGGCCCTTAGTGTTTTGGACCTAAATTGGTAGTCTTCGATGTTGAAAATTTTTCTAGCATGGGAAACTCAATAAACTGATAACGTGAACCCTAGGACCTCCTTCGCTGGTATGATCATATGTGAAGTGCTCAAGCACAGTTAAATGTAAGTTCGGGCAACTCAATTCCAATCAGACAACTTTGACCCTAAGCGATAAAGCAATTTCTTGTATTATAAATGGTATGGAATCATCGATGTTGTAGGGAGTACAACTATTGGATTACTGCTACTCATGAGTTAAGTTTAAGTTACTGGTAAGGGACGTAAAAGACTAAATATGCTAAGATATTTGAAAGATAGATTTAGTAGTTGACTTGATTAGGTTGGAGTGAGACCTTATTCCTTCGTTGAATCCCCTTAATACTTATACGCTTATTTAATAACTCTTAGGAAGGTTGTTTTGATTAGGAACTATTCATGCATAAGGAAAACTTATATATATCCCTTGGATTGAATGTTAGGTCAAATCAATACACCCCTTAGAATTGCCTTCCCAAAGACTTATTACAAATGGGAACACGGAGTAGAGAACTATATATAAGAGAGGTATTTGCGGTTTGAATTGAATTCTCAATCCTGGTAGTTACCAATTGTAACGCCCTGAAAATCGGGAGGTCGAGCAGAAGCTCAGCTCCCGAGTTCCAACGCATCACTTATGCAACATATATGTTAATGATTGAATGTTGTCTATATTAGTACAAGAAACATGAATGAGATTAAGCCAAAACAGTATATCAGACTCGAGAGACGATTAGTTTAAACAAGCGGAAGACTGTGATAGATATATACAATATATAAACTATGGTAAGTCTCCAGAGTGTGATAATGTTACCAGGTTAGATAATTACATGTAAATTTCCAATTTATACCAAAAAAGCCCCGTTGGTATAAATATCCCAAAAAGCCCCGTTGAGCAGGACACGGCTCACAGGAACCCGCCTGAAAACTGCATAAAGGAGTAATCCTCCTCATCATCATAAAAGTCCGTCTCTACTTCGCAGCATCGCCATCATCTGAAACTCAAACAAGGTCTGGTTGGTGTGTACAACACCGTCCCGTAACATGGGAGTGAGTGATCAACTCAGTGGAACAATAAAGCATAAGTTATTATGTTATCAATTCAATCAAGCAGTAATGATAAAACAGTATAATCAAACATTCCTAAATAATCTTGTTAATGCAAGAATGAAATGCAGTCATGATGCATGATCTCGCCAATGCTCCCTCATGCGACAACATCTTACATCCGCGGCATGCGTTCATCCCTCAGTGCTCCACATCTTCTTGGCGTATGCAGTGCTATGTTATGAGCGTGATTACTGAGTTATTATTAGTCATTTTCATATAGCAGTATTGGGAAACTAAGGTACCTCCCTTATATCATTCCCAAACAATGATCCATTCTAGGGTCGTCTGTAAGCCCCGTATCTTAGACCGTACCATTCCATAGGCTTCCGCGGTTCCCGGTCGAATTCCGGTGACCCGCGATCTGTTATCGACGTTTGCGCGCGATCCCGAGACATATCCCGTATTCTACAGTTGACACGACCTGAGACTTATACCATAACGACCGCATCATCGCCGCGGCTCCAACGCCGCTTCTCGGGCGTCAATCCGAGTTGTAGATCAAAAGTTGTAGGTTGCGCATCATTGGAACCATTAATCATGATATGAGACCCACCTTGTGCTCGTGCACATTTTCCTAGGTAAACCCAACCTTAGTTCATCGTTTCCCATGAGAGCTACCTATAGCCTAGCCCATCTAGACTAGGTTGATGACATCATCACTATGAGCATGCCTTACATGTAATAAATGCAAGCATGCTTTCTTCTTTTCCCTAGGCTCTTACAAAGCCATCATTACTCATCTCTCTTTCTTATCACTCTCTCTCTCTCTCTCCCTCTTCATTTTCATCTTCCCTAGCAAGAGAAGCCATGAACGTCCCAAGCTCCCCAAAATTCCCAACCCTCTCTCATCTTAGATCCCCCATATCCGGCCATCAAAAACTCATCTCCACCGTTGAAGGAGCCCCCTTGGAGCTTTGGAGCATTAGGAGGAATAAGGAAGGTGGGTGCTTCTCTCCTTTACTCTCTTCCGTTCTCTCTCCTTTCCTTGCATGATGGCCCACTTGGTGAGGCATGTAAAGATCCAGGCCGTTCATCCAATGGAACCAGCCCATCTTGCTAGAATGTCCAGGGCTAGCAAGCCCACCATGATGTATTAATCTAAGCTGCCTGTCCGTTTGGACAGGCCTGGGCAAAGGGGGAAAACACTAATATCAGCTTGTTTCAATGGTGGCTACACCTGGCCCCACTTGATGAATATGTCTCACCCATCCATCCACCCTCCAGACCCCTGGACCGTGATGTATTTCAAATCCAAGCCGTCCAGGCGTCCAGACGTCCAGAGCTGGACGCTGGATGCTGCACTCCCTCTTTCATGTATATATATATATTATAATATTCTATTATATTATATTATATTATATTATATATATACATAAGTGTATGTGTATACCTTAGGTGGGACCCAGTTGCTGAGTGTACCCCATTCACACCTTTCATCACACAATGCATGGATGGAATCCACGCTGACCGTCCATTTAAATGGGGCCCACCACGATATATGTACCATGATCCCCATCGTTCGTCTGATGGACGGTGAGCCTGTAGCTGCTACACGTATAGTAGGAGCCAGGGTCACTGTGATGTACGTACAATCCACTCCATCCATCCATCTAGACGATGACGGATGGGGCCTCCACTGGTGGACGTATTTCATCCAAGCCGTCCATTCATTGGACTTGTTCGTGGACCCACTCTGCTGGCCGTATTTCATCCGAACCGTCCATCCATCTGATGTACTGGCCACCCCACTATATGATGTATGTGTTACATCCAAACCATCCACGTAATGGCGAGCTCTTCTCAATGCTTGAGACAAAAAAATAAAGCAGATTCAAATCTCTGGTGGGCCTTCCATGATGTATGTGCTACATATTAACCATCCATCCATTGGAGGACATGGACCCACATTCATGTATATATTTTTCATCCAAACCGTCCATACCTGTGGGGCCCACCATCAGCCGTCCGTCCAGCGTTTCTGGACGCTGGGCGCTGACAGCGCTGACACCCCCATACATATCACATATGATATACATTATAATATAATATAATTTAATATTTTTATATTATAAAATATCATGGCAGTTCTGGCCAGGTACGGCCCCACCATGTTGTAGTGTTTAATCCCTAACGTCCATCTGTGGTGGACGTGGGGCCACCATGACACGTGGGTTTTGCCACACCCGTCTAGTACGCTGGACGGGCGGGACCCACCATAGATGTATGCGTTTTGTCCATTCGTCCACCTGGACGGTGGCATTAGGGGCCACCACTGATGGATGTGTTGCATCCAGCCGTCCATCCATTTGGTTAGCCGGTCTCAAGGCTTGAGACTTAAAAAAATAATAAGTCAGATCTAGTGATCAAGTGGACCACACTGCAGAAAACAGTGGAGATTGAACGTCCACCATTGAAACCTTTTTGGGTCACAGAGGTTTTTAGATCAATATGATATTTGTTTTCCCCCTTAATCCAAGTCTTAGTGACCTTATGATCAGATTGGATGGGGAATAAACTTTATGGTGGGCCCTGTGATTAGTTTAACAGTGGGAACCATTATCTCCACAGTTATTTGTGGTACGGTCCAAATGATATGTAGATATGGACTATTTTCTTAGAAATGCTCTAAAATGATTTTAAAAATATAGATAATAGTATAGTTGATGTGGCCCACTTGATGTATATGAAGCCCATTGGAGCGGCCCATCCATGAGGCCCATCATGATGTATTTTGGCCCATGTGTAGGGCCCACTTATTGTGTATTTGAGGCCTATGAGCATGACCCAACGTGATGTATTTAGGGCCCGTGGGTTGAGACCCACTGAGATATATTGGAGGCCCAGGTATAAGGCCCACTTGATTGTATTAGGTCCATGTGTAGGGCCCACCTATTGTGTGTTTTAAGCCCATGGGCTGTGGCCCATTGTAATGTATTCGGGGATCATGGGACGTGGCCCATCCGAGGTATTCGTGGTCCATGTGACACGACCCACAGTGATGTTTATCAGGCCCTTCCGTGAGGCTATGGGCCCACTTTATGAATTCCCTATGTATGCCACTCTTTGGGAGCAATGTTGGTTTGACGTCCACATTGATGGGCAATGACGGTTGAAAGTCCTCATGTGACCATCCCTTAGGCTTTTGATTAGGTCGATTATCGATTCTGATTGCCTTGACTGATTGCCGATTTCGATCGTCGTGACCGATTTGCCGATTTCGACTATCGATCGACGCGATTGTCGTGACCGATTTGCTAATTCTGATTACCTTGACCGATTATCGATTCCGATTGACGTGACCGATTTGTCGATGCTGATGGTCGATCAATTCTGATTGCCTTGACCGATTGCCGATTTTGATTGACGTGACCGATTTGTCGATTCCGACTATTGATCGGTGTGATTGTCGTGACCGATTTGTAATTCTGATTACCTTGACCGATTATCGATTCCGATTGACGTGACCGATTTGTCGATGCTGATGGTTGATCGATTCTGATTGCCTTGACCGATTGCCGATTTTGATTGACGTGACCGATTTGTCGATTCCGACTATCGATCGGTGCGATTGTCGTGACCGATTTGCTAATTCTGATTACCTTGACCGATTATCGATTCCGATTGACGTGACCGATTTATCGATGCTGATGGTCGATCGATTCTGATTGCCTTGACCGATTGCCGATTTTGATTGACGTGACCGATTTGTCGATTCCGACTATCGATCGGTGCGATTATCGTGACCGATTTGCTTATTCTGATTACCTTGACCGATTATCGATTCTGATTGACGTGACCGATTTGTCGATGCTGATGGTCGATCGATTCTGATTGCCTTGACCGATTGCCGATTTTGATTGACGTGACCGATTTGTCGATTCCGACTATCGATCGGTGCGATTGTCGTGACCGATTTGCTAATTCTAATTACCTTGACCGATTATCGATTTCGATTGACGTGACCGATTTGTCGATGCTGATGGTCGATCGATTCTGATTGCCTTGACCGATTGCCGATTTTGATTGACGTGACCGATTTGCCGATTCCGACTATTGATCGGTGCGATTGTCGTGACCAATTTGCTAATTCTGATTACCTTGACCGATTATCGATTCCGATTGACGTGACCGATTTGTCGATGCTGATGGTCGATCGATTCTGATTGCCTTGACCGATTGCCGATTTTGATTGACGTGACCGATTTGCCGATTCCGACTATCGATCGGTGCGATTGTCGTGACCAATTTGCTAATTCTGATTACCTTGACCGATTATCGATTTCGATTGACGTGACCGATTTATCGATGCTGATTATCGATCGATTCCGATTGTCGTGACTGATTGCCGACTTCGATCGACGTGACCGATTTGCCGATTCTGATTATTGATCTATCCCGATGGTTGTGACCGATTTGCCGATTCTGATTATCGATCGATTCCTATTGCAGTGGCCGAATGCCGATCGATTGTCGAGGCCGACTTCGATTGCCAAGGCCGATTGTCGTGACCTATGCGTTGTACATGCGAACCGTAGTGGAGGCCCATTGTGACACGTATTAGGCCCATGATGCATGGCCCGTTTGATGTATTCAAGACCCATGTGTAGGGCCCACATGTCGTGTATTTGAGGCCCATGGGCAAGGCCCATTGTGATGGATTCATGGCCCATGGGTAAGGCTTATTATGATGTATTCATGGCCTATGGGCAAGGCCCATTGTGATATGTATTAGGCCCATGAGTAGGGTCCACCCGTTGTGTATATATGGCCCTTAAGTAAGGCCCATTGTGTTGTATATTAGGCCTTTGTGTGAGGTCGTGGGCCCATTATATGTTTGGCTCTATGTGGCCATTCCTTGGGGCCAATGTTGGTTAAAATGTCCACATTGTCGAGGCCGATCGTTGACACCGGTTATTGATACCGATTATGAGTATGTGACAGCATAGCATCATAATACATGTCCATACGCATCATCTGCATGTTTGTTATGAGATGTGATTGACCATTGCATATGCCATAGGGCAGGTTGTTCATAGGGCTCCCTGATAGGCGGAGTTGCCCCATATGAGAGCATGACATGCACAGGATTGATGCATGACTGGATTGTTTGACTCATGCATCTTGCATTGTGTGTTATGATTACCATACGCCCTAGCGACATCAGGGTCGTAGCCTCCACAGGCATATCGTGGATGGCCATACGGGACACCGGAAATCTGTTCTACATGGGGTGCTATAGATATCCTTGGGTGAAAGTCCCTAAACCCTCTTGGTTCCAGAGGTTGCTCCAACGTCTAGACCAAGTGGATGCATGAGCGCATGAGGGCCATATACCGTTAGGCCGCGTCTCCCACTGTGCCATGGTCGGTTGGAAGGGGGTACGACCTTACCTGCCCGAGAGGAGGGGGCAATGCTAGGCTGAGTCTGACCAGCTCGAGGAATGGGTCCGCTATCGACGAGCCGGGCCCGATATTGGTAGGCGGATAGTGAGGTCTCATTCACTCACCTTGTTGCGCGCGATGGGGCGGCAATCTGGTTTGGAGTGTAATAGACCCCGGTGATGATCCTAGAGATGAACTGTACTGATATGTGGACTTATTGAGTAGGAGTTGCATGCTCATTCATTCATTCATTCACTATCCACTCGGGCTGGTGGTGCGTAACTATTTGTTGTGTACATTCGTTATGGCAAGGATTTCGGTTGGGGCGCGCGACTAACCTGAGGTCAGGAGTTTACCACATTGTGTCTGACTATCCAAATTTAGGTATGGGACTGGTTTGGATAGAAGTCCCTTGTGGTGGATCCCGTAGCCTGCGATACTACGTACTATCATCCCGACTTCACATTCCAGCATGGTCATCCATTAGCACCACATATTGCATATTGCATTACATCCTCGGCATATGACATTTTGAGTTGCCAGGTTTCTGTATTCCTGTGACTTGGATGAGAGAGATGGTATTCGTTAGCTCTTCCGAATTGCATATTGCATTATATCCTTGGCATCCGATATTTGATTATTTATGACTCATCATTTGCATAGCTGTCCTATATTACGTATTCTGATATTGACTGACTTATGGACTTGTCAGTATTTCCGCTTACTCTGTTCTTGCATGATTTATGATCTTGTCGGTATTTCTGTTTACTCTGATAATTCCTGCTCTTGTCAGTTTTTCTGCTTATTCCGACATTGTACGATTTATGGATTACCAGAGTTTCCGGTATTGTATGATTAAGGCATTGTATTGAATACTTGGCACTTACCTTGTGCACACACTTACACCACCCTCTAAGCTTTCTATAAGCTTATGCACGATAGATGCGTGCAGGTAATGTTAGGTTGCAGCAGTGTTGAGCTTGGAGCATGCAGCGGTCCTCTGGAGCTTGATTTTAATTTATGTATTTCCCCTTTCAGCATTGTACTCAAATGATTATATTAGTGGATATGTGATGATGATGTTGCCTTTGTGAATTGGGTAATCTTGTGGTTATGCTAATTTTGAATTAAATGTACATTAGAAAAAAAAAATCCTCCTTGTAGGATCCCAGGATCGGAATCTGGCATATGGACGCTAGGAGCCGAGAATGGGGTACTACGGAGGCTGTCGGCACCAGATTCGGCGATCGGGATTCCTGTGAATCCGATTTTCGGGTTTGGGGCGTGACATCGTCAGTCCTAAATAATCTCATATGATGATACGGTTCCAAGTCACTGTAAAGGGCTGTCAGGGCTGTTTCATGCACTCGTTGCACCGCTCCCCCATCACCTTATCAATACAAGCCTAGTTTATACTCTGTTTACTACGAGAAGGCTCGTCGCCTCACCGCAGATTCAGAGTATGCTCGAGGTCACTACACCGGGCACGGTTAGGGCTGTCAGGGCTGTTACACACACTCGTTACACCACTCACCCATCACCCATCAAAACCGTGTAGGCCGACAGCTCGAATACAGTGTCCCATACCACCGTATTCGGTTCACGAGTCTGGGTTGCTCGTTGGTCACTATGGGGAGGCACATCGCCCTAACGTAGGCCGACAGCTCGACCACGGTGTCCCATACCACCATGCCCGGCTCATGAGTCTTAGCGGATCGAGGTACCAAGGTTAACGGGGTTGCACTGGTAAGTTTGGTACCTTAGGTTCAAGCAATGGCGTCCAAACATGGTGAACATACATCGGGTCAATTGAGTTACTTGACAAGCTCGACTGGTATGAGCATATGCTGAAGTAGCCAACAAGGTACCGCTATCAACGTACGACTCGAATTCATCGAACATGTCTTGTGTGGCAAAATGACCTTAGCCACACAATCAAGGCCTGTTACCGATTGCCTGGAATATACAATAGCCCCAATCACATTCAGTTACAGTAAAATATCCTAAAAGGTAGTTAAAGCAGTTATGAATCAAGATTTCAACTGATACAATCAAATATCCAATATTTTCCGCTTAGGGCTGCCAGGGCTGTTACACGCACTCGTTACACCACTCCCCATCACCCTTCACGGATCTTATGGAACACAATTTAAACATGGATTTATACATATGCATTACATAGATAAACAGACACCGTAATATACGGTTCTGGGAGGAAAGCATTCACATAGGTAAAGGAGTCAAGAATCATATCTCAACACCCTTATACATTACAATTTACCAACTACTACTCATTCAGACATTTCAACAAACACTTAAGACTGCATACATCAACATACGTGATGTATGTTGATCACATAGGTATTAGGCCAAATCCTTTCACTAGAGAGCTGCCCCATTTATAGCACGCGTGCACCCACGACGGATAGCCATGGCAAGCACGAATCCAAGTTCCATTGGCCAAATCCTTTCATTCGTTCATTTTCACAAACACTTGGGCTACACACTTTAACACACATAGCGTGCATTGGCCGTGGCGGGATTTAAGGCAAATCCTTTCGTCAAAGGGGTATCGCCTATACAACAATCATATACCCATGACAATTAGTCATGGTGAGCATGAATGCGAATTTTATACTCATTCGGTCATTTTCACAAACACTTAGAATACACTCTTTTAACATATATAGCGTATACTAGCAAAAACATGTATTAGGGCGAATCCTTTCACCGAGTGAGTATTATACATATATATATATATATATAGCATGTTCATACAGTAATTAATCATGGCTAACATACTTTCAAAATTTGTACGTATATGGTATTTTCTACAATTTTACAGAATACACAATATACCATAATTTGTATACGCAATCGAAACGGAAAACAGACATCGGTTTGTGCATGTACAATCACACTCAGATCATGAATCTATCATTATCTGACATTGAAAGCGTTGAAAACCAAACCTATACGTCTAAAGTCCGCACCTTATGCCATAGAAACGTATTAGATTCACTAGAAACTCTAAGCCTTCGCCAACGTTGATATGGCAACCTATAGCACGAGTTAAGTTAGCTATTCCGCTACTTACAACAATTGAAATCCTAAAACATATTAGGGTTAGGGTTTTCTTACCTAAGAACGAAGATAGAATCGCCGGATTAGTGATCTGGTAACAATGGTTATGCACGTAGTACGGTAGGATAGAGCACCAGGATTCTTCTCACTTCTCCCACACTCTCTCTTTACTCTCTCTAACACCTAGGGTTTTCTCAAATTCGTATGGGATGAGAGAGTGAGGGTTTAAGGTCCTTATATAGGCCCAGAACTCACGGAAATAGACTCAGGGCCAAGGTATACTTAGGTTATGTCCAAAGGGAGACTGTTCCGTTGAGACGGAGCACTTTTAGACGCTCCCCTTGAGCCAAAGGTTGGACTTAAGCTCACAGACATTGGATCTAGTTCGAGTTACATTTTCGGTCCAATCGGATTTACAGATCGCCCCTGGCGGACCAGTTTCAGTTCAACGGTCACCGGAACTCGATCGGGGTTACAAGTACACGGACATGTGTATGAAATTTCTCCTGATCCGAGTGTGTATTTGGGTCAGATTCTGACTGTCTGATTGCTTATATTAGGCCCGCAAATGACAAGTCTTAGATTACTTAAATTAGCTTACATTTCTAAAGAAATCTTCGTTTTCTCACACTCCTCGCTCCGGGCTCAAGCGATTAGCCATGGGACATTATCTGGATTTGAATTCCGAGATGGTTGTCAAGCCTAGCAAGGCGGTCCTAATTCTATAACCTCGTATTATTCAGACTTTCGATGTGTGGTCCAGATCTGATACGGGGTTTCGTGATGCTCCTGAGAGCAGCCGGGTAATGAGATTGATCCGAAATTTTAGGGTAATGTAACGTCGATGATTCTACAAGTTTTGGGTCTTGCAGATCATATTTAAAGTGATTGGTGCTAATTTCACAGGTACTCTAGTTTAACACTAGCTAATTCTTGTCTATTTTCTAAAGGATATAATCCTGTAAGATTTCTTCCTGAGGTGATACTCGGGTCTTTGTACGGATTTCGAAAGTATTGTTCTTCATTACCTAAACTATAGGATTCATGCTTAATATGAAAGTACTCATAAACATCTAAAGAACAAGGTGGTGAAAGGTGAAATAGGAGATTTTGAAGGAAATGTGTTGAAAGGGGACTTGAAACTTCGGGGTTGAGCTTTGACAAGTTAATAAGGTGTTAGGATTTGGCTCATTGCCTAAGGACGTCTATCTCCAGGTTGGCAAAAATCTGGGGTGTTACACCAATGAACTCTATGCTCTGATCAAGCAGAAGATCGGGATCAACTAGGATTAAGAACCGATACGACAAATCTTCTGTCATAGCTAGGCAGAAGGTCTATGTATCCGACTCAGACCCACTACACAACTTTCCTTCCGTGTTGGCCGACCACTTACATCCAAGAGTTTATTACTTCGTCTTTGAGAAGTGTTAAGAATATATAACCAATAGTGATTTTCTCTTTAGGCCCAAGGAATTTTCCAAATGGGCAATAGACAGTTAGGAATTAGGTCCCAAATCACATGCCATGTTAGCATACATATTGTGCATAGGAACTTAGAAAGATAGCCTACCCGTTAAGCTAGACATGATTAAATAAGGTATGTCGGGACGGTGACAAAAGTCCTTCTTTGGTAGAATTAGACATCTTTCTACAAACTCATACCCATCCCAGAAATCAAGCCCAACACACATCGTTTTAGCTCCTCTCTATAACCAGAGGTACCAATGTCATAGTACACATCATCGATGGAAGGAAGACCAATGTATTGGGAGATCGTATCCCATTTCATGCCAAGGATAGGTCCTAGATTACACCTTGTTCCGACATACAGATCAGGATATAGATCTTGAACCCTGAAAGTAGAAACAATTTTAAAGGGGGTAGAACATTATGAGCCTAATCTAGTTAAATCAGTTTATACATCCATCGGATCAAAGTGGCGCAACAGAAGCGTGGTGGACCCCTGCCCCACTGGCCCAGGATCGAAGAAAATTGATCTAGGTTAAGTCATTAAATAGGATCTAACGCATCCTTAGAATGTCAATAATGAAGTCTTTAAAGGAAAGCAATTAGGGTTTAAGTGTTAAACCAATGCATATTACAGAAGAGACCTAACAATGGGTACAAACTGAATACTAAAATGAGCCAGATTAGCATTGATAGTATACCCCCTATCATGCATATAAATTTGAAGTCAATAAAACTTAGGCAAAAGAAATAATGAAATCTTAATTGAAATAATGAAATCTTAGCCAATTTCGGGGACAAAATTATTTTTAAGGGGGGTAGATTGTAACACCCTAAATTTTTGCCAACCTGGAGTTAGACGTCCTTGGGCAATGAGTCGATCATAACACCTTAATTGACTTCTCAGAACTCAATCCTAAAGCCTCAAATCCCCTCTTGTAATGCCTCAGAAAAATCCGTCCAAAGACCCGAGTACCACCTCAGGCAGAAATCACTCAGGACCAAATTCTTTAGAAATTAGATGAGTTTAACTAAGTGTTAAACTAGATTAGCTGTGAAATCCGCTTGAATCACTTTAAATACGATATGCAAGACCCAAAACTTGTAGAATCATTGACACTAGGTTAACCTGAAATCTAGGATCAATCTCATTACCCAGTTGCTCTCGGGAGCCTCATGAAACTCCATACCGGATCTGGACCGGACGTTGAAAGTCTGATTAACGCGAAGCTAAATGGTTAGGACTGCCTTGTTGGGCTTGACAACCACCTCGGAAATCAAGTCCAGATAGTGTCCCGAAATCATTCGCTTGAGCCCGGAGCGAAGAGTGTGAGAAAACTTGGTTTCCTTTAGAAATTAAGTCTAATTTAAGTAATCTGAGACTTGTCGCTTATGGGCCGAATATAAGGATTCAGACCATCAGAATCTGACCCAAATACACCCTCGGATCAGGAGAAATTTCCCATACATGGCAATCTACTTGTAACCCTGATCGAGTTTCGGTGACCGTTGAACTGAAACTGGTCCGCCACGTGCGATCTGGAAACCTGACTAGAAAGAAAACTTAACTCGACCTAGATCCAAGGTCAGTGAGCTTAAGTCTGACCTTTGGCTCAGGGGGGGAGGCTCCGGAAGTGCTCCGTTGAGCCGAAACAGATGGGTTTTGGACATAACCTAAGTATACCTTGGCCCTGGGGCCATTTCCATCAGTTTTAGGCCTATATAAGGGCCTTAAGCCCTCACTCTCTCATCCTACGCGAATTTGGGAAACCCTAGGAGAGAGAAGAGAGGAAAGAGAGAGAGTTGGAGTTCATCCCTGGAATTCATTCCCATCCTTCCATAGGGTTGAATCAGCTCTTCCGTACCGCTCTACCGGCGATTCCGATCCCATTCTTAGGTAAGAAATTCAACCCCTAACCTATTATTGGGTTTCAAATAGTTGAAATGATGAAATAGCTAACCTAGTTCATGTTACAGGTTGCAAATCCGCCATTGACAAAGACTTAACGTCTAAAATGACACCGTCACACGTTTATCAGTGTAAGGTGCGGATTATAGACGTATAGGTTATGGTTTCCAAAGCTTTCAATGTCAGATAATGATATATTCCTGATGTGGGTGTTATTTCACATGCACAATGCGATGCTTGTTTTGCGATTCAATTATGTATGCAAATTGTGGTGTTTAGCGTATTCGGTAGAGTTGTAGAAAATACCGTATACGTACAAAATATGAAAGTGTGCTTGCCATGATTAATTACTGTGTGTATATGCTAGGTATATGTGTAATACTTATTCGGTGAAAGAATTCGCCCTAATACATGTTCTGGCCAATATGCGTTATGTATGTTAATAAGTGTATTCTAAGTGTTTGTGAAAATGCTTGTATGAGTAAAGTACTTAGATGATAATACTTAGGGTAGGTGTTAAGATAGGATTCTCAACTACCTTAGAGATGTGTATGATTTCCTCCATGCAAGTTGTTTAATTTAATCACTTATGATTTGTATTTTTTGCTTACATTGTGCTTTATAGCATGCTTATTAACATGTTTGAATTCCTTTGTTAATTCTGCTTTGACTACTCCACATGTTTTTTTTGGTTAAGGATTGAATGTGATTGGGGCTATGATATAGTCTAGGCAATCGGTAATAGACTTGAAGCCATGGCTAAGATTCATTCACCACGTAGGACGTGTTTGACGAATCCGAGCCGTACTTCGGTTGGCGACAGTGGTTAGGCCACGCAGAGTGCTTATGCACTTCATGTTGTTCCACTTGTCGTGCTCTCGGGCTAGTCGAGCTCGTCAAGTAACCCGATTGGCCCGATGTATGTTCACCATGTATGGACGCTACTGCTTGAACCTAAGGTACCAAACTCACTAGATTAAACCCTGTTTAACCTTGGTACCTCAATCTGCTAAGACTCATGAGCTGGGCATGATGGTATGGGACACTGTGGTCGAGCTTTCAGCCTAAGCTGTGGCGAGAAGCCTCCACGTAATGATCAGTGAGCAACCTAGACTCGTGAGCCGAATACGGTGGTATAGGACACTGTATTCGAGCTGTCGGCCTACATTGATTTGGTGACAAGCCCTTTGTAGTGACCTTGAGCGTACTCTGAGTCTACGTGGAGGCGACGATCCTTCCGTAGCAACAAGAGTATAAACTAGGCCTGCACTGATTTGGTGACGAGACCTTTTGCAGTGACCTAGAACCACAACATTGTATGAGACTAACTAGGACTGACAACCCTAGAATGGATCAATGTTTGGGTATTGATATAAGGGAGGTACCTTAGTTTCCCAACCCTACTGTATGAGAAGGACTAATAAGAACTTAGTAATCATATGCATGCACCGCATTACGGGTTTGTTCAGGCGTAACAGGTCAAGCACTAAGGCAGTGTTGTTCATGCGCGAAGGTGAGATGAAGTCGCTGAGGGAGCATAGGCGAGGGCATGCATCATACATTCATATCATTCTTGCATTAACAAGAGTACTTAGGGATGTGTGATTTACTGCTTTATCATTATTGCTTGATTGAATTGATAACATAATAACCTTTGCTTTATAGTTCCACTGAGTTGATCACTCACTCCCACGTTACGGGACGGTGTTTTAAACACCAAACAGACCTTGTTGTAGTTTCAGATGATGGCGATGCTTGCGAAGCAGAGCCGGACTTTTATGATGATGAGGAGGGTTTCTCCTATATGCTGCTATCAGGAGGGTCTATATAGACCATGTTCTGATCGACGGGGTTACATGGATGCTGATTAGATGCCATTACACTTGTTATTTTGCACTTTTGGAACACCCATATATATTCATTTTGTTCATTTTTGGAGTATACATGTATATATTTAACCTGGTAACATGTTTACACTCTGGAGACTTACAACAGTTTATATATTTTATATATCTATCACAGTCTTTCGCTTGTAATATTTAACTGTCTCTGGAGTATGATATTCTGTTTTGGTATAATCTCACTCATGTTTAATGCACTAATATGAACAAGATTCAATCATCGTTATCTATGTCGTATAAGTGATGCGTTGAAACTCGGGAGTGAAGTTTATGCTCAACCCCCGATTTTCAGGGCATTACATCGTGGGTGGCTGGATTGGATACCGAAAATACCGTTTCTAGCATCGGGGCTCCACAGATGTCTTTGGGTGAAAATTCCTAAACCCGATGGTACCAGAGGATGACTCCAACATCGAGACCGAGTGGATATATGAGTGCACGAGGGCCGAATACCAGGAAGCCGCGTATCCCACTGTGTCATGGTCAGTTGGAAATGGGTGTGGCCTTTACAATAATATATATATATATACATATAATATATGTATATATATATATATATACACAAAAATATATACATACATACATATATATCTATATATACACACATGCACAGCCCCACACGTACACACTCACACACACATGCATGCACCCGCATGCACATGCACACACCTACCGTACACACGCATGCACTCACATACACCCGCCGTCCCCTGGACGGTGGGGATTAAACAAATACATAACTGTGGGCTCCACCGTCGAGGCAGACGGTGGTAATAAAATACATACATCATTGTGGGTCCCACGTGGGCCCACCCTAATGTTTATAAGTCATCTGAACCGTCAAAAAGGTCAAGCAGACCTATATGAGGGGTGAAAGCAAATTTAAGCTTGATCCGAAACTTCTGTGGGCCCAAAAAGTGTTTCAATGGCAGACAGTTCAATTCACACTGTTTCCTCTAATGTGGGCCACCTGAGCTTCGGATGGACCTGATCTTTGGAGGGGGCCCACCCAATAAACGGTTTGGATGACAAATCAGCTCATGGTGGGGCCCACGGCAGGAGCTGTGGGTGGCTGCCTTCCGCTCGTCCGCCGAACATCAGCGCAGGCAGCGTCTGCGCCATCTGACAGCAGCAGGCGCTGCTGCATCCCTTTTAAAAAAAAATGATTTCCCTGCGGTTTTTCACAGGTGGAGTCCACTTCAGCAAAATCCTCCCTGACCGTTGGATTCCACAGCCCAAGAAAGGCTATATGAGTCCAATATTCACTATGTTTTGGAACATCAAAACAACAGGGTGAATTTCAATGGAGGATACACCGTTTGCTATGTTATGGCCCGCCTGAACATCAGATTAGCCCCATTTTTCGGGTCAACGCCTAAAATAGTCTTGTGAAAGAAATGAGCAGCGTGGATTGATTACATACATCAAGGTGGGGCCTATATGAGTGGGCCACCTTACAAGCTTGGAAAAAGCCAATATTTGTGTTTTCCCGGTAACGTCCAGCGTCCTCGGACGCTGGACTGCTCTCTGTTACACATGCTCTGAGGTGGGCACTGTTTAGGTGGGCCACCAAATGATGGATGGTGTGGAGATAACACATTTAAAAGGGGCCCCACTTATAAGAGGCTTGGATACAATGCCTATCTCATTGTGGGGTCCATCCAAGTGGGCCATACCATTTGGATGGGTGGACAAGGTGGATAATCTCATGCTTCAAGTTGGGCCACAAGTCATCATACACAATAGAGAGAGAGAGAGATAGACATCGGTAAGGATGGAGGGACCCCGCCACTATGGGCCCCTCATACAAATATACATCAAGGTGGGTCCCACATATATGGACCCTTAATCAAACAAAATGAATGAAAAACAACTATCTAAGATCACCCACCACTTTCTTCTTGCACCAAAGGCTTCCTTAACTCCTTATCTTTGATTCCAATGGGGGAGATGAGGTT
>JAJHSJ010000019.1:29874614-29927866 GCA_021015155.1 Magnolia officinalis
CCACGAGAATGCCTATCTTAATGTTTTTATTTCATCCACGCTGCCATCTGACAGCAGGACTACTGTGATGTTTGTATTTTGTCCGCACTGATCCATCTATACAGGACCCACCATGACATAGCTATTTCATCTATACCCTATCTATGTTTCCGTATCATTTTAGGTAATGAACCCATAGGTAAAGGCGATCAGACCCTCAAGTGGGGCCACACCAAATGAAATAGTGAGGAATGAGTACCTACCATTGAAAACTTCCACAAGTCCATTGTACTGTTTGTTGCAACCCATGCCACCCAATTTGTCCGTACCATCTATCTGTTTCTCCAGCTTATTTTAAATCGTAAATGAGGCTGGTCTAGATATTAGGTGGACCACACCACCAAAAACAATGAGGACATAATGTCCACCATTAAAACCTTCATGAGACCTAACTTGGTGTTTATTTGCCATCTGACCTACCGACAAGGTCTCACAGACATGGAGGAACGTGACAGAAATGTCAAGTTTGATCCAAAAACCTGTGAGGCCACGCGAGTGGGCCACACTACATGAAGTGCCTTGGCACACTGTCCAAGCGGGGACCTACCCTGATGTATGTGTTTAATCCACACCATCCACTCCTCTTACCCGAATGTTTTTAGTCATAGGCCCAAAGATAAGACAGGTCTAGACCTGTGGTGATCCACACCATAGGAATCAGTGGGACAGTGGTGTCCACCATTGAAACCTTCTCAGGGCCCATCTATAATGTGTATTTTCCATCTAACCTATTCATAAGTCACACATGCATGGGTATTTAAATACCCATGCATGGGTATTTTGGATACCCATGAAGGGAAAACCCTAATATAAGCTTGGTCCCAACGGCTGGGGCCACATGGACGCCCATCTTAATGTTTGTATCTCATTCACGCTGCCAATCTGACAACACGACCCACCGTGATACTTGTATTTTGTCCACCACGTTTAGTTTTAATATGAGTGCTTGACTCGGCCCTTGTGTGGATGATCTTTAGGGTCTAACTTAATGCCTTTGTGGGGGTCTATTGTGATGATTTAAGGACCCCACATATATCTCCATGCTTATTCACCATTAAGAGTATAATTAGGTCCACTTATTGAGTGGGCCCGTTAAACTTGGATTCATATTAGTAATTGGGTAAACTTCTAGTCCTACTATTTTGGCCTGATTTAAAAGTGGGTCTGGTTGAGCTCCTACAAGTTTTAAGTGTAGTAAAGTGCTTGTTGGTCCACCATAAGTATAATCTATGCAAAATAATGTATAGCCATTAATAAATAACAAAATAAAGTGTACCACTTGATGAGTGGATAGTTATGATTTTCATATATATATTATATATATATATTATATATATAATCTATATATATATGCTCATTGTGGGTTCAATCTATCGAACAGCTTGGAGGTCTCATTCCCTTAACAAAGAAGTTATCCATTTGGTGGACCATAATATGTGGTCCAAGTGGTGTAATCCACCTGAAACACAAGTCAGCCTCAGTTTTTTTTGCCCTGGGCCTATGTGAGATTACACATCTAATGGTCGAAGTGGATTTCACATACCACATTGATATGTGGGTTTAAGTCCCGACTTGAATGAGTTGGGCTTAGGCCTAGCCTAGATCAAGCCTACCTATAGGTTAACTGACCTAATCTACTTTTGAGGTGGGTTCATGCTAGAATGACCATTTAAGCAAATGAGTCAAGTTTGAGTTAAACCCTATGTGTCCACATAGGTTATTAATGGGTTGGGCTGGATAACCCGACTTCATTTTACCGAAAATTCAAAAAGAAGAAAAAGAAGAGAAGTATAGATAAATCCATTATCTAAACCAAACTTAACATGATTTCTTGGGTTATTTATTTAACTTGAACTCATTAAAATTGGATTAGCTTCATGGGAAGGGTTCTTTGAGTACCCATTGACATCCCTACTGACCTCAACGTGACCCGTGTGATAAACGGTTCGGGTACCCATTGATAGCCTCATTTACCTTATATGATTCATGTGATAAATGGGCCAGATTTGTATTAGAGGGTTAGCATCGACCCATTAAATTCATGCGTCGGCCACTTTTGATTTTTGACCCAACCTAAATTGGTCCTGAATTTTAATGGATCAGGTCTTTCTATAAAACTGCAATTAGTTTCTTAAATGGGTCAAGTATGGGGATGCCACTACACTCAACCCGACCCAGCATCCCGTACTTAACCCAACCCAACCAATCGCATTTGTAACCCTAACCGTCAGGCTTTTAGGACTGGCTTCCAATGCTCTGAAGGCGTTCCATCTTCTAAAGAAAGGTCAAACAATCAACATATTGAAACATTTCAATACAGGAGTTTTTAACTTTCAAATATTTTTCCATTAAAAAGGTGGTCCATTTTATAAAAAAGTTGGGTTATTGAAATAAGATCTCAAATATTGAAAGTTTCAACTTCTCAATCTTAATCCGTTTCTTTGTTAGCCCACGTATTAATTTTTTTTTAGGAATTTTGCATACCTCGCTCACTAGGGAGGTCCACCACAATATGAACGCTTCAAATTGGGGAGCAATAGGCCCCACTTTGTACAAACTAAAATCCCATGCATTATTATACAATCTCTTAAGCCATGCATATGATTGTATCATACCTTAATTTTATAAGGTATATGCGCAATTTCGAATAGGACTGAATGGGCCAAGGCCTGGATAGAAACATTTAAAATTTTGATTGAGCCTGGCTGTTAAGCCTGGCCCAAACAGTTGACACTTCTATTGGGCCGAATGAGGTGGTCCCCCGCTTGGACAGTGTGCAAAGGCACTTCCTGCAATGTGGCCCACTCATGTGGCCTCCACAGGTTTTTGGATCAACTCAACATTTCTGTTCTCCCTTCCACTAGGTTTGTGAGACTTGTTGGTAGGTCAGATGACAAATAAACACCAAGGTGGGTCTCATGAAGGTTTCAATGGTGGACGTCATGTCCTCACTATTTTTTTGGTGTGGTCCACCTAAGATTTGGACCGGCCTCATTTATAGGCCCATGATCTAAAATAAGCTAGAGAAATAGATGGTCAGTGTGGATTCAACATATACATTATGGTGGGTCGCATGAGTGGGTACCACCTTCATTGGGTTTTTCAAGCAGCAGTGCACCTTGAGAAAGGGGAATGATTTGGATGGCCTTTTGCAGTAAAGAGCAAGGATGTTGCGTGGGGCCCACCGCGATGCAATGGGGATTCAGTGAGAAGTGTTGAAACATTCTTGTGCCCATAAAAGCTTTAAGTCAGGTTAAATTTTTTTATTCCCACTCCATCCCAGTGATAATGACCTTATAAACGGTTTGGATGGCATATAAACATCAAGGTGGAGCCCAGGAAGGCTTCAATGGCAGGTATTCTCTTGTGGCCCACTTGAGTTTTGGAACCACCTCATTTTTGGTCTAATATCTTAAAATGAGCTAGTAAAATGGATGAACAAATAGATTTCTCAAGGACATGACGGTGGTCCACCCACATTCTTGCACATGAACTTCCAACAAAAGGTTTGGCTACTCCCCCTGCCATCAGCCAATGGCCTCTGGTCGGTGCTCTGTGGGCCCCACCATGATGTATGTGTTTCATCCATGTCATTCATCTATTTTTCTAGATCATTTTATGGTGTTAAACCAAAAATGAAGTATATCCCAAGCTGAAGTAGACCACATGACAAGAAACAGTGTTGAATGAGCTTCGACCATTGCAAACTTTTTGGGGGCCGTAAAAGTTTTGGATCAAGATAATCTTTTTTTCCCTACATCTGGGTCTGTATGACCTAATAAACAGATTGGATGTCAAATAAATAGTACATTGGGCCTTAGAATGATTTAAATGGGGGATATCCAATCACTATTTTTTTTCCTATGGTGTGGTCCACCTGAGATTTCTATCCCTATAACTTTTGGCACAAAGCCTTAAAATTATCTTTAATAATGGATGAACGGAATGGATGAAACACATACATTATGGTGCCGACCACCAGCCACGAGGTTGGTTGCATCGGAAGTAGTTGTTTCCCGTCCGAAGGACTTCTCACTAAAATCATGGAAGCGGATTGCGTAAGTAACACAATACATATAGAAGGGATGGGATTCAAAAAACATAATTATTACCTATGGCAGGGATTGTCCCATGTTGCCATGGATAAGATTAATTCCATGCTTTGTTGGTAATACAGTGGTACATTAAATGGATATACCCACCATCATTTGAAATTACTGAGAATAACACACGTGTTATATCTAATTGTTCATTTGTTTTGTAACCTCATTTTATGGCATGGGCCTAAAAATGAGGTAGATCCAAAACTTATGTGGCCCCAAAGAAGTTTTCAACGGTAAGTATTCAATCCCCGTTGCTTTCTATGGTGGGGTCCACTTGAGCTTTAGATTTACCTGATTTTTTGGCCAATGCTCTAAAATAATCTCGAAAATGGGTGGACGGTGTGGATATAACCCACACATCATGGTGGGACCTACACAACTTGCTAACATTGAGTGAAATTGACATGAGATCCAATGCAATTCCATCTAATCTAATTTTAAACTTTTCCATTCTTCCCAAACATGGAGTGGAATTGGCATGGGACCAGATGAATCCCATCTAACCTAATCCCTTCTAATCCCACTGCCCAAATAGGCCCTTACCGTACCGAGTAAATTCCATGAGGTAGCCTATGATTTATGTATTTGATCTACTCCGTCCATCCATTTTATCCGATAATTTTAGAACTTGACCCCAAAATTAAGCATATCCAACACTCAAATGGATGACACAACAAGAAACAGTGTGAATTGAATATCTACCATTGAAAAATTCTTGGGGCCAGATAAGTTTTGGATCAATCTTATTTTTATGTTTTCCATTCATCCATGTCTTTATTATCTTATGAACAGGTTGGATGACAAATAACATCACTGTGGGGCCTAGCAAGGTTTCAACGGTGGAAATCATTATTTCCACTGTTTCTTGTGGTATGATCTTCTTGATCTTTGGATATGCTTCAATTTTGGGGTCAACCTCTTAAATTATTTGAAAAAAAGATGGACGGTGTGGATCAACCCCTTAAATTATTTGGTACAATTCACTTTCCTTTTATCAAGAACATATTTGGCTCTCACATACAATTAAGACATTGCATGCAGGAGAACCCAACAACACTTCAAGAGAGCCTAACCTGTAACCAACCCAATCTGAATTCCAACCCAAGGAGCCCAATCTAAAACAAACTCGTCGTTTTCTATACTTGACCCGATCCGATCCGACCCAAATACATGTTATTATTCCCACCCAATTCGACCTAAACAAATCGAATTTGCTCAACTCGAACACAACCAGAATTCAAATTGGGTTGGCATTTTCCAACCCAACCCATCCTGAGAGTACCTTGATAACTGACCCAACTCCATCCAAACTAGAGTTGGGTCAATTGGGTAAAGGTTGACCTAAACCCAAGTTGCGGCATTATGACTCAAATATATGTCATTAGTGTTAAAAGTGTAGAGGATGTTTGAATTCTCTCAACCTTGATGATTGTCAATGAGGAGGATGATCTGTTTATAAAGAAATGAGTATTAGTTTACAACTATACTATAGCTATGCACGTTACATGTCTATTGTAGAGTTTCCTACTTTGTGGGATTTGATTGATTACAAAAGGATAGAGTATAGTGTGCTGGAGTAATCCTAATATGTTAAGAAATCATCCTTGATTGGCATGAGTTGGCGAATGAGTTGGCATTCTGTTGGCTGGTGAGCAATTAACGGGATCTATTGAAGGTGATGAGCAATCACCGGCATTCTCTTTGACACTCCCCCGCAAGTGAAGTGTCCCAGGAAGGAGACTGAGCTTGTGCCGAAGAAGATGAAATCTTGTTGTGGATAGAGGCTTAGTGAATATATCAGCAATTTGGTCTTTGGTGGAGATATAACGGACTTCCAGAGATTAACTGGCAACCTTGTCACAAATGAAGTGAAAGGAAATCTCGATATGTTTCATGCGATGATGAAATATCGAATTGGCAATTAGATAGGTAGCACCAATGTTGTCACACCTAAGAATAGGACTCTTGGGTTGTGGAACATGAAGTTCATGAAGAAGGGATTGAAGCCATGTTATTTGGTTGTGGCATCCGCGAGCGCCCTATTCATCTGTGAACGAGCGATGGTGAGTGAAGAGAAGATGGAGAGAAATGTTGTGGGCCAGAGACAGATGAGAAGATGGCATACCCTCCCGTTGACTTGCGATCATTTATGCAACTCGCCCAATCTGCATCTGAGAAGGCTAAAATGTGAAAGGTCTTAGATCGAGCAATTGGTAGGCAGAGATCAAGTGTTTCCTTAAGATAGCGTAGATACGTTTGACGTCCGTCCAATAAGCAATGTGTCGGTTGTTGCATAAATTGGCAGACTTTGTTAACAGAAAACGACAAGTCTGGCCGTGTAATAGTAGCGTATTGTCATGCACCAACAACGCTCTATATAAGTTACATCATCAAATGGTTCACTGTCATTGTTATGAAGCTTGGTGTTAGGAGAGAAGGGATTAGATGTAGGCTTTACACCATCCATGGCTGACTTTTGTAAAAGTTCCACAATATATTGTCGTTGACTAAGTAGCAATCCATTGGATGTATGGAGAACTTGAATGCCCAGAAAGTAATTTAAGGATCCGAGATCCTTAGTTGAGAATTCGACACTAAGTCGTTCGATGAGCGATTGGATTGCTAATGTGGAGCTGCCAGTAATGATAAGATCATCCACATAAACCAAGATATAGAGAACCGATGAAGATTCAGACTAAATAAATAAGGAGGTGTCGGTTTGAGATGCCATAAAACCTTGGGACAATAGGAAGTTGCTGAGTCATGCAAATCACGCACGAGGCGCTTGCTTGAGGCCATACAATGATTTTCGAAGATGGCATATGTGGTTTGGAAATCGAGGATCAATGAATCCAACCGGTTGCTGCATGTAGACTTCTTCAGTTAAGGTTCCATGAAGGAAGGCATTGATGATGTCGAGTTGACAAATTAGCCATCCTTAACCCATTGCAAGACAAAGAACTATACGAATAATGACAGGCTTGACTACGAGACTAAAGGTTTCATTGTAGTTGATTCCTTCTTGCTGATTGAAGCCTTTTGCAACAAGGCGAGCTTTGTAACATTCGACAGATCCATCAACTTGCCTCTTGATGCGAAAGATCCATTTGCAGCCAACAACGTTGATGTTGGGCTTAGGTGGTTGCAAGGTCCATGTGCCATTTTTGAGTAAGGCATGAAATTCATCAGCCATAGCCGCCCTCCATTCAGAAATTTTTGATGCAGCAGTTACAAAAGTTGGAACAACATCAGAAATAGAGTAGGCAAGTAAGCATTCTGGTAAAGGGTACCTTGTGGTGTTATTCAAAATTTTTGGTCGACGAGTGTCCTGTGTTCTTGTGACCATATGATGGGTTCGTACAGTTGGAGTAGAGGAATTAGAAGCAGGAGCATTATCAGTTGGGATGGGTTCTATCATGCATTGGCTAGGTGAGCTATGTCGTTGAACAGTAGGTGAGGTACTGATTTCTGGATCAGTGGGTTGTTGTTGGTTACAAGGCAACCTTTCTGGTGCTTCATCATGAGAAGGCACAGGTACGTCTGCTGATGAAGAAATGTGACAGCCTAGGGGTCCACAGGTGGACCTTGGAGGGACATGATGGCATGCTACAGGTAGTGGAAGTGATGGCAGCAGAGGTAGCAGAACAGCTGATGGAAGGCGATGCTCATCAAGTGTTTGTTGAAAAGACTGTAAGGAGCTGGATGGCATGACTGAACTATTTGATTGTGTTCCTGCAAGAGGGAATGAGGACTCATCAAACACCACAGAGATGAGATATATAGATATAACCAATAGTGAGGATCGAGCAACGATAACCATGATGTTGGGCTATAGCCAAGGAATACGTAGCGAGTTGAGCGAAACTCAAACTTGTGATGCTGATACGGTCATAGACAAGGATAACATGCACACTCAAAAACTTTGAGACAATCATAATCCGGTGGTTTTTGGAACAACTTTTCCAGTTGTGTTAGGTTATGAAT
Organism: Magnolia officinalis; assembly: GCA_021015155.1. Taxonomy (NCBI): domain Eukaryota; kingdom Viridiplantae; phylum Streptophyta; class Magnoliopsida; order Magnoliales; family Magnoliaceae; genus Magnolia; species Magnolia officinalis. The sequence continues at coordinate 29,882,741 of JAJHSJ010000019.1, forward strand.
CACCGGGGTTGGAAGCCGATTAATCAAATATGTTGTTGTTTCAAATGCAAAGTCCCAAAATTGAAATGGAACCAAAGCGTGGACCAAGAGAGCTAAGCTAGTTTCTACTATGTGTCTGTGTTTTCGTTCTGTTGCACCGTTTTGTTGGTGGGTATGAGGATAAGAAACACGGTGACCAATTCCACATTGGGCAAGAAAAGAAGAAACACTTCGGTATTCGCCACCCCAATCACTATGAAGTTATTTTAATCTTGTAGAGAATAAATTTTCAACCAAAGAACAGAACTTAATGAAGCATGATAACACATCACTTTTCTTGGATATTGGAAAAATCCAAGTGTATTTGCTGAAAGAATCCATAAAATGAACATAATAGCGATTACCATTGAGTGACTCAACGGGAACCAGGCCCCAAACATCTGAATAAACAATTTTCAAAGGTTTTATGACTGGAGTTGATGGGTTAGGAAATGGAAGCGCATGGCTTTTTTCTTTCTGGCATGCGTCACAGGTCGCAAGTGGCTTATTGGATCCAAATTGTGCGCCGATCCGTTTTAGAATAACATGAACCATCCGAAAGGCGGGGTGTTCGAGCCTTTGGTGCCACCGTTCTATTGCATCATGAAGGAGGGCTTCTTTATTGAAGCGAAGCTGGTATAGACCATTAGCGCTCTTCCCGTCCAGTAGAACTTTCCTGGTGTGGATGTTTTTTACACAAAGATGTGAAGGATGAAATTCAAACCAGCAATTGTTATCTTTTGTGAACTTATGAACAAAAAGAAGGTCACGTTGAACACTTGGAACATGCAATATATCATTCATGGAAAATGAAGAACCATTAGTGTTAAATGAAGAAGATCCAACATGTTTGATTTGCAAACCTGTCCCGTTACCGATCTTCACTGTGTCGCTACCATTGTATTCAGTGGAGAAATTGAGGATTGCCAGATTAGAGGTGATATCGTGCGTTACTCCGGAGTCTGGATACCAATTCTCAATGTTTGGTGGAGTGAGAGTAGCATGATATGCTTGTGCTGAGGAATGTGGAGGATCATATTAAAATGATTCATTGAATCGATTGTGGCATTGGAGAGCCACATGACCTATGCGGTTGCACACCTGACAGACTGGGCGCGGATTGGATGATGAAGGCATAGAATGTCCATGAAAGTTGTTGCGACCATGTCCTCGACTACGATTGCGGTAACCACGACCCCGAGATTGCTGTTTTCTCTTGCCGTTGGAGGGCGCAGGAGAGGTGCCATGAACAAAATTGGCAGATGGGTAGGCATCCGATGCAACGACATCGTGGTCGATGCGTAGCTCTTCGGTGAGGAGGAATCCAACAAGATCAGCAGTTGTGAGGGGAGTAGGCCGAGTGGTGATAGTTGTCCGAAAGGGACCATATTTGGATGGTAGACCAGCGAGGATGTAAAGGATTAAGTCGTCATCGTCGACTGGCTTCGCAGCAAGTGCGAGTTGATGGGCAAGAGATCGTGCCCGCTGAAAGCACTTCTGGATTGAATCAGGACCTTCTTTAGGGATTGCAATTCCATGCGAAGTTGTAAGATGTGTGCTCGAAAGTGAGCAGTGTATGTGGCTTCAAGCGCAGTCCATAGAGCAAAGAACATAAGAAGTCCAATAACTTGTGTTTGAACGTCTTCCGAGAGAGAAGAGATCAACCAGCCCAAGAGAAGTTTATCATGTAGTTGTCAAGCGATGAATTCTGGATTTATCGTCTAGGTTGATCCGGTAGTGATGAGTTTAGCAAGGCACTTGATGGAGCCATCAACGAACCCAAGCACATCATGGCCACGAAGGTGGGGAAGGATCTGAGAGACCCATATGGGATAGTTCTCACCGGTGAGTTTTATAGTGAGGATGGCAGAAGTTGATGAAGAAGGGGGGAAAGAAGGCTTGGCAGGAAAAGAGGTGTGCTCTGTATTAACTGAGGACTCACTCATTCTGATAAGAAAATAGAGGAAGGAGGGAAAAAAATTGCAGGAGAGAACAGGTTCAGGATGTTAGCTCTGGTACCATAAAAGTGTAGAGGATGTTTGAATTCTCCCAACCTTGATGATTGTCAAGGAGGAGGATGATTTGTTTATAAAGAAATGAGTATCAGTTTATAGTTATGCTACAGCTATGTGATGGGTTTTTTGACCCATCGTCGACCGGTCGTGAGCCTCGCTCGACCGGTCGAAGGATGTGGTCGACCAGTCGTGGAAGACGAGTCGTGACACGACTCAAAGTCCAGCGACTGTGGACGATTTTTCTTTGGGGTGCTCGGCCAGTCGAAGGAGGTGTTCGACCGGTCGAAGGTGGCTCTCGACCGGTCGTGGACTCGGTTCGACCAGTCGAGGTTACGCGGATTCGTTCCGCGATTTTGCACGGATATTGTGTCGCCAGTCCTTTCTTAACTGGGATACGTAAGGGAGTTTCCTAGAACCATAAATAGGAGTTCTTAAGGCTTTCTACGGTATAACAAGAGGGTTTCCTAAAGTTTTACAAGGGATTTGCTAAAGGGTTTAGGGCTATCAAAGGTGAGAGAGAGAGAGAGAGGAAGCTTATAGAAGGGAGGTTCTGCTCGTGGAGGTTATCTACTGTGCAATCTATATCTCAGCGCTTCTATGTCCTCGTAATTGGTTAGATCTCTCCGTTTTCTCTATTTCTCGCATTGTTTATCAACTCCCGCGTGAGTGAAGAAGGTTGTAACGTTCTACTTCATAGTGGATTGTTGATCTGGACGAGGTCCCGTGGTATTTACCTCTTTGAGGGTTTTCTACGTAAAAATCTCTTGTGGATTGTTGCATTGATTATTTTCATTGCTTTATTATCTATAATTTTAGTTTGTTCTAGAGGGCTAGATCCTAAGGTTTTGTGCATGGCCCCCAACAAAGTGGTATCAGAGCTAAGTTCATTGAATGGGTAGGATCGGTTTTGAATTATGGAAGGTGGCTCATCAAGGATGATCAGCCTCAATGGTTCCAACTGGACCATATGGAAGGCTAAGATGGAGGCTTGCTTTATTTCAAGGACCTATATTATCCAATTTTAGGCATATCAACAAAATCCAAGGATATGACTGATGATGATTGGAAGAAGATGGACCGAAAGGCGGTGGGGTTTGTTAGACAATGGTTGGATGATTCAGTGTTTCACCATATGTCTACGGAAACCTCAGTCGCTAGCCTATGGCTGAAATTAGAAGGGCTGTATGAGAGGAAGACAATCGGTAATAAAATTTTTATGATAAGTCGACTTGTGAATCTCAAGTTCAAGGATGGTGGTTCTGTGGCCAAGCACATGAATGAGGTTAGTAATATAGTGAACCAACTCTCCTCTATGAAGATGGTCCTGGATGATGAATTGCAGGCTTTACTTTTGCTTAGTTCATTACCTGACAGTTGGGAGACATTGGTGGTGTCTCTAAGTAACTCTGCGCCAGACGGAAAGATATCCATGGAATAGGTAACTAGTTGTCTCTTCAATGAAGAGACAAGGAGGAAGTCTCAAGGGTATACTCAGCAAGAGGCCCTTATGACACAGGAACAGGGGAGAGGAAAGAACAGGAAAGGCGGGAAGGCCTAAGATAAATTAAGAGGCAAGTCGAGTAATATAAAAGATGTTGATTGCTGGAATTGTGGCAAGAAGGGCCACTACAAGCATGAATGTCGTGGTAAGAAGAACGACGAGAAAGGAAAAGGGAAGGAAGATGAATCAGATTCCATTACGGTCGCTTCAGATGACGACGTTGTAGTTATTCTTTCTGTAGATCATGATGTATGTCTCACGGCTACGAATTAGGACACCGACTGGGTGATAGATTCAGGAGCTTCTTTTCATGCGACTCCATACAGGGACTTCTTCACAAGCTACAAGCCAGGTGACTATGGGACAGTGAAGATGGGAAATTCTGGAGTATCAAAAATCGTGGGAGTTGGTGATATTTATGTGAAGATCGATGTGGGCTACACATTGGTTCTCAGGGATGTGAGGTATATCCCAGACCTTCGCCTTAACTTGATGTCGACGAGAAGGTTGGGTGATGATGGCTATGAAAGCCGGTTTGCTGGTGGGCGATAGAAGCTCATCAAGGGTTCATTGATCATGGCTAGAGGAAGGAAGTGTTGCACCCTGTACAAGGCAAGTGTCAGTATGTGCAAGGGTGGGTTGAACGTAATGGAAGATTCAGCTATTGACATGTGGCACAGGCTTCTAAGCCACATGAGTGAAAAAGGGCTTCAGGTACTAGTGAGGAAGCGACTCCTTCCAGATGTGACAGGTACACCTCTTAAAACCTGTCTTCATTGTTTATCAGGGAAATAGCATAGAGTTTCATTCGTTAAAACTGCTTCTCATGTTAATAAAGTGCATGCATTTGATTTGGTTTATTCTGATGTTTGTGGTCCTATGAGGACAAAAACCTTAGGTGGGGCATTGTATTTTGTTACTTTTATAAATGATGCATCTAGGAGGGTTTGGGCTTATGCTTTGAAATCCAAGAATGAGGTCTTTGGTGTGTTTAAATTGTTTCATGCTATGGTCGAGAGAGAGCGAGACAGGTAGATCATTGAAGTGCATCCGCACTGACAATGGTGGTGAATACATTGGTGACTTTCATGAGTACTGCAAGTTCCTGGGTATACGGTATGAACAGACAGTTCCCAAGACCCCCCAGCATAATGGTGTAGCTGAGTGAATGAATCGCACCATTGTAGAGAGAATCAGATGCATGTTATCCCATGCAAAATTGCCTAAGACGTTTTAGGGAGAAGCAATGCACACAGCGGTGTACTTGATAAACAGGTCTCCATCAACCCCGTTGAATGGAGAAGTACCTAAGAAGGTGTGGACTGGACATGATGCATCGTACAGTCATCTCAGGGTGTTTGGATGCAGGGCATTCGTTCACGTACCAAAGGACGACAAGTCCAAACTCAATATGAAGATCATGCAGTGCGTGTTCTTAGGGTATGGTGATGAAAAGTTTGGTTACAGGTTATGGGATCCGACCGAGAAGAAACTCGTCAGGAGCAGAGATGTGGTTTTCTTTGAAGATCAGTGTATAGAAGACATTGGTAAGCCAAAGAAGAACCAGCCTAGTTCAGGTGAGCTAGAGGACATGGATCCAGTTATTCCTCCCATGGTGCCTGATGACGGGGGAATACAACAAGGTGCAGAGGATGAGGGAGTTCCTTCAGAAGATGGATCAGGAGAGCAGCGCCCACTAGATCCACCTGTTGAGCCACAGGTGAGGAGGTCATCTAGGGAAGATAGTCGTCCAAGAGGTACTCGCCACATGAGTACATTATGCTGACTGATGGGGGAGAGCCAGAAGATTATTCTGAGGCCCTAGCCAACGAGCATAAGGGGGAGTGGTTGAAAACTATGCAAGAGGAGATGAAATCCTTGCATAAGAACCACACCTATGATATGGTGAAACTACCTAAGGGTAAGAAAGCTCTGAGCAACAAGTGGGTGTTCAGAAAGAAGATCGAGCAGATAAATTCGCAGACGAGATTCAAGGCCAGACTTGTGGTGAAAGGGTTTGTTCAAAGGAAAGGTGTAACATCCCGGATTTTTGCCAACCTGGGATTAGATGTCCTTAGGCAATGGGTTGCTCCTAACACCTTATTATTTCGTCAGAACTGAACCCCACAGTCTAAACTCGCTTCTGAACCCATTTCCTTCACAAATCCCACCCTTCACTACCTTGTGCTTTCAATTTTTCAAAGCACTTTCGCCCTAGACACTATCTTAAACTAGCTAAGTAGTAAAACTTGGATCACTTTATATACAAACTACAAAGGCCTAAGTACCATCTCAACCAGAAAACAATTAGGATTAAATCCTTTAGAAATTTAACAAAGTTAACTAAGTGCAAAACTCGATTAGCCATGAAATCCGTTGGGATTGCTTTAAATACGATCTGCAAGACCCAAAACTTGCAAAATCAGTGACTCTAGGTTACCCTAAAGTTTAGAACCAAACTCTTTTCCCGGCTACTCTCGGGAATGACTTGAAACTTCGTATGAGGTCTAGACCGCACGTCGGAAGTCCGATTAACACGAACTTAAGGATCTAGGACCGCCTCCCTCGGCTTGACAATCATCTCAAAAATCAGGTCCAGCCGATGTCCCACGGCCATTCGTTGGGATCTGGAGCGAGGGAGTGTGAAAAACATTATTCCCTTTACAAAATAAATATCTAGAATAGTGATCTGGCACATTTGATTGCGCATCAGTATTAAGCAACCAGACCGTCAGAATCAGACTAAATTACACCCTCGGATTAAGAAAAATTTCAGGAACATTTACATGTACTTGGAATTTCGGATCGTGGCCCACTGACCGTTGAACTGAAACTGGTCCGCCACGTGCGATCTGGGAATCCGATCGAGTCGAAAACGTAATCCCACATAGATCCATGTGTGGTGAGCTTAAGTCTGACGTTTGACTCAAGGAGGGCCACCAGAACCTCTCTTTTGAGTTGGAAAAGTGACGAAATACCTATATTAGCAGTAACCCTTGAACAGGAGTCTATTTCGGTAAGTTTTGAGACTATTTAAGGACCTTAAACCCTCTCTCATGGCAGCCATACGAATTTGGGATTTGAGAGAGGGAAAAGAGAGAGAAAGTGTGGGAGATGTAGGAGAATCTCCCTGCCGTCCTTCCCTGCTGCTATCCATGCTCCACCACATCGTTCTCATCGCTTTCCCGGCGATTCCAGCCCCGTTTCTAGGTAAGAAACCCTAACCCTAATCTATTTTGGGGTTTAAACTGTTGTAGGTTGTGAAATAGCTAACCTATTTCGTTCTCTAGGTTACCAAATTGCCGAATACGGAAGCTTAGCAAACCTATCAACTCTGTTACGATTCTACGACAAAAGGTGCGGACTTTAGGTGTATAGGTTATGGTTTTCAACGCTTTCAATGTCAGATAATGATAGATTCATGATCTGCATGCAATTGCACATGTACAAAGTGCTGTCTGTTTTCTGTTTCGATTAAAGATGAAAAATATGAAATTCTACATACTCTAGGTATTTGTAGAAAGTATGGTATACGTATTTTTTTTGGAAATGTGTTTGACATGTTTATTTGTTGTATGGATATACGATATATGGATAAAATACTTATTTGGCGAAATGATTCGCCTAAATACATGTTTTACTTATATACACTATGTATGTTGAAATTGCGTATTCTAGAAAATACTGTATACGTATAAATTTTGGAGATGTATTTATCATGATTATTTGTTGTAATAATATGTTATACATGGATAAAATACTCGCTTGGCTAAGGGATAACCCTAATACATGTTTTGCTAACATGCACCATGTATGTTGTAATAGTGTATTCTAAGTGTTTGTGAAAATGACTGAATGAGTATAGAATTCTCATTCGTGCTCGCCATGACTAATTGTCATGGATTCATGATTGTTGTATTGGCGATACCCCTTTGACGAAAGGATTTGCCCTAAATCACGCCACGGCCAATCTACACTATATATGCTAAAAGGTGTGGCCCAAGTGTTTGTGGAAATGACTGAATGAATATGGAACCTGGATTCCTACTTGCCATGACTATCCGTCGTGGGTGTACGCGTGTTATGATTGGGGCAACTCCCTAGTGAAAGAATTTGGCCTAATGCCTATGTGATTGACATATGTCATGCATGTTGATGTATGTTTGTTTAAGTGTTTCTTGAAATGTCTGAATGAGTAGTAGTTAGCAAATTGTAATGTATAAGGATGTTGAGATATGATTTTCAACCTCTTTTAACTATGTGTATGATCTCCTTTGATAGTTGTGTGATTAGGAATTGAACATGTACAAACTCATGCTTGTGTTGTGATTCATAACATGCTCAACTGCTTTATGATTTTAACTATGTAACGCATATGTTTAAATTTATATTTACGTTGTATGATCCGTCATGGGTGATGGGGGAGCGGAGCAACGAGTGCGTGCAACAGCCCTGGCAGCCCTAAACGGATAATACCAGACTTTGATTGTATGATTTGAATCCTGATCCATTACTGCTTTCTCTATCTGCAATTGATTGTGTTTGGGGCTATGATTATGGCCCAGGCAATCGGTAACAGGATTGAACTCGTGGCTGAGATTCATTTGCCATGTGGGATGTGTTCGACGAACTCGAGTCGTGCGTTGCCTATCGGCAGTGACTAGGCCACACGAAGTTGTTTATGCACTTCATGTCGTGTAGCTCAACGGGCGATCGTGCTAGTCGAGCTCGTCAAGTAACCTGATCTGCCTTATGCATGTTCACCCTGTTTGGACGCTACTGCTTGAACCTAGGGTACCAAACTTACCAGTGGAACCCCCTTTTAACCATGGTACCTCGATCTGTTAAGACGCATGAGTCGGGCATGGTGGTATGGGACACCGTGGTCGAGCTGTCGGCCTACGCTGGGGCCATGTGCCTCCCTGTAGTGACCATTACGCAACCAAACTCGTGAGCCGAATACGGTGGTATGGGACACTGTATTCGAGTTGTCGATACTTACGGTGAGAGCCGAGTACGGTGAGACCTGTGCTCGTGCTAACGGGCGACGAGTCCTCCGTAGTATCTTCGAGTATACTCCAAGGGTCTGTGATTGGCGACGAGTCTTTCACAGCGACTAGAGTATGAGTGGAGCCGAGTACGGTGAGACCTGTACTCGAGCTGACGGTCAGCAATTGAGCCGCATACGGTGAGATCTGTATCCGTGCTGACGGGTGACGAGCCATTTGTGATGCCTTCGCTAAGCCTCTCAAACCATAATATCGTATGAGATTAACTCGGATTGACGACCCTAGAATGGATCATGTTTGGGAATGATACAAGGGAGGTACCTTAGTTTCCCAATACTGCTGTTTGAAATGGACTAATAATAACTCAGTAATCATGATCATCATCGCACCGCATGTGCTTAGTAGATGTGGCGCACTGAGGGAGTTAAGCATTCGCGAACGTAAGATGATGTCGCATGAGGGTGGTTTGGCAAGGGCATACAGCATAATGTCATTTCATTCTTGCATTTAATAAGAGTATTTAAACTTGTTTGATTTGTACTGCTTTATCATTATTGCTTCACTGAATTGATAACATGTTAACCTATGCTTTATTGTTCCACTGAGTTGATCACTTACTCCCACGTTTCGAGACGGTGTTGTACACACCAACCAGATTTGTTGAGTTTCAGGTGATGGCGATGCTTGTGAAGCAGAGCCGGACTACTTCTATGTTGATAGGAGGATTTCTCCTATCTGTATCTCTCTGGCAGGTCAATGATGACCTGATAGTGTATTGACGGGGCTATGGTACGTGGGATAAGAGACATTACACTTCCTCACATTTAGTATATTTTAGAACTGCACTTGTAATTATTTAACCTGGTAATGTTATCACACTCTGGAGACTCATCATAATTTATATATTTTATCTATCTATCACAGTCTTCCGCTTGCAAATTTAACTGTCTCTGGAGTATGATATGTTGTTTTGGCTTAATCTCACTCATGTTCAATGCATGAATACAGTCAACATTCAATCATCATTCATTTTGTTGCATAAGTGATGTTCTGGAACTCGGGAGTTGAGTTTATGCTCGACCCCCGATTTTCAGGGCGTTACAAAAGGCATAAACTTCGAAGAGATATTCTCACCAGTGGTGAAGATGACATCTATACGGGTGTTGCTTGGGTTGGCAGCTAGCATAGATCTGGAGATAGAACAGTTAGATGTTAAAACTGCCTTTCTCCATAGTGACCTGGAAGAAGAGATCTACATACACCAACTAGAGGGGTTCGAAGCCAAGGGCAAAGAGCATATGGTGTGTAGGCTGAGGAAGAGCTTGTATGAGATGAAATAAGCTCCACGGCAATGGTACAAGAAGTTTGACTCATTTATATTGAAACATGGGTATGACAGAACGGAGTCGGACCACTGTGTATTCACGCGCAAGTTCTAAGATGGTGATCTCTTAGTTCTGCTCTTATACGTTGATGACATACTCATCATGGGAAAAGACATCAAGAAGATCGACAGGCTGAAATAGGAGTTGGGCAAGTTTTTTGCGATGACAGACTTGGGCCCGGCTAAACAGATCCTAAGAATGGAGATAACCCGTGACAGAAGCAGCGGGAAGCTCTGGCTGTCACAAGAGTGGTATATTGAGAAAATCTTAGAGCGGTTCAATATGAATGCAGCGAAACTGGTCAGTACTCCACTAAATGGTCACTTCAAACTGAGTAACAGACAGTGTCCCAAGACGAAGGCAGAGGTGGAAGAGATGCAGAAGATACCCTACGCGTCAGCGGTAGGAAGTTTGATGTATGCTATGGTGTGTACACGCCCAGACATAACATATACGGTTGGTGTTGTCAGCCGGTATCTTACCAATTCGGACAAAGAGCATTGGGCAGCGGTGAAGTGGATACTGCGGTATCTAAGAGGCTCATCCAAGTTGAGCCTATGCTATGGTGACGGTAAACCTGTGTTAGAGGGCTACATAGATGCAGATATGGTAGGTGACATAGACTCCAGGAAGTCTTCATCGGGGTTCATGTTCAAGTTTGCAGGGAGAGCGGTTTCTTGGCAGAGCAAGTTACAGAAGTTCGTAGCATTGTCGACGACAGAGACCGAATACATTGCAGTTATAAAAGCATGTAAAGAGATGCTTTGGATGAAAAGGTTCATACAAGAACTTAGCCTGAAGCAGGAGGAGCACGTGGTCTATTGCGATAGTTAGAGTGCTATACACTTGAGTAAGAATCCAAGTCAGCATTCCAAGTCAATGCACATAGAGATTCGGTATCACTGGATTAGGGATACTTTGGAACAGAAGGTGTTACAGCTTGAGAAGGTCTACACGGACGATAATGGGTCAGACATGATGACCAAGGCTTTGTTCAGGGGCAAGTTTGAGGTTTGTAGAAACCTGGCTGGCTTGAAGAAGGTGGATCCCTCTTGGGTCAAAAAGGGGGAGATTTGATGGGTTTTTTGACCCGTCGTGAGCCTCGCTCGACCTGTGGAAGGATGTTGTCGACCAGTCATGGAAGACGAGTCGTGGCACGACTCAAAGTCCAGCGACTGTTGTCACGCCCCAAACCTGAAAATTGGATTCACAGGAATCCCGATCGCTGAATCCGGGGTCCCTCTTTAAAGAATGCATACATCAAGATGGGTCCCACCAATGTGTATGTTGTACATCACTCCATCCCTTTTAGCCATTATTTCTCTCTTTCCCTCATTCTATCTCTACTCTCCCAAGCTCCATACGTCCAAACCTTCCCAAGCAATTCCAAGAGCAACAAGTGTGGCCCACTCTCTCATCTCTCATCCACACCATCAAAACCCCATCAACCTTCATCAAAAGTGTAGGAAAGGAGCTAAGGAGGCTAAGGGACCAAGGAGAAGGCCTAGAAGTGGGTGATCTTATATTTATCTTTTGTGAATTTAGGGCCCACATTAGTGGGACCCATCTTGATGTTGCCTTTATGATTTGGGTATATTTGTGGTTATGCTTATTACGAGTTAAATGTACACAAAAAAAAATCTTCTTGTAGAATCCCAGGATCGGAATCTGGTGTATGGACGCTAGGAGCCAAGAATGGGGTATTACGGAGGCTGTCGGCACTTGAGTCGGCGATCGGGATTCCTGTGAATCCGATTTTTGGGTTTGGGGCGTGACAACTGTGGACTATTTTGTCCACGGTGCTCGACCAATTGAAGGAGGTGTTCGACCGGTCGAAGGTGGCTCTCGACCGGTCGTGGACTTGGTTCGACCAGTCGAGGTTACGCAGATTCGTTCCGCAATTTTGCAGGGATTTCGTGTCGCAAGTCCTTTCGCAACTAGGATGAGGAAGGGAGTTTCCTAAAACTATAAATAGGATTTCCTAGGGCTTTCTAGGGTATAACAAGAGGAATTCCTAAAGCTTTACAAGGGATTTGCTAAAGGGTTTAGGGCTATCAAAGGTGAGAGAGAGAGAGAGAAAGAGAGATAGAGAGAGAGAGGAAGCTTATAGAAGGGAGGTTCTGCTCGTGGAGGTTATCTACTGTGCAATCTATATCTCAGCACTTTTATGTCCTCGTAATCGGTTAGATCTCTCTGTTTTCTCTATTTCTCTCATTGTTTATCCACTCCTGTGTGAGTGAAGAAGGTTGTAACATTCTACTTCATAGTGGATTGTTGATCTGGACGAGGTCCCGTGGTTTTTACCTCTTTGAGGGTTTTCCACGTAAAAATCTCTTGTGTGGTGTGTGATTGATGCATTGATTGTTTCTTTTGCTTTATTATCCATAATTCTGGTTTGTTCTAGAGGGCTAAATCCTAAGGTTTTATGCAAGGCCCCCAACACTATGCACGTTACATGTCTGTTGTAGAGTTTCCTACTTTGTGGGATTTGATTGATTACAAAAGGATAGAGTATAGTGTGCTGAAGTAATCCTAAGATGTTAAGAAATCATCCTTGATTGGAATGAGTTGGTGAATGAGTTGGCATTTTGTTGGCTGGTGAACAATTAATGGGATCTGTTGAAAGTGATGAGAAATCACCGGCTTTCTCTTTGACAAGTGTCAACCCAACCTAGCCTAATCGAATTTGCTCAACTCGAATGCAACCAGAATTCAAATTGGCTTGGCATTTTGGCTTGGCATTTCCCAACCCAAACCATCCCGGGAGTACTGTGATAACTGACCCAACCCCATCTGAACTAGAGTTGGGTCAATCGGGTAAAGGTTGACCTAAACCCAAGTTGCGGCACGACGACTCAAGTATATGTCATTAATGTCAACTCAACCTAACCGGAGCCGAATTTGCTCAATCTGAACCAAACCAGAATTAAATTGGGTCACCATTTTCCAACTGAACCCATTACAAGGACCTTGACAACTGACCTAAACCCCACCCGAACTTGAGACTTCTATGTCCATACAACTTCCATGATAAAGGCAATTTAGGAACTGATGCTCTGGGCTACTTTTTCTAGCTAACCTCTGTATGGATAGTGGGATCTCTGATGAATGAGATTTTTTTTTCCAAACAGCCCCCTCTATAGAGAAACCCTATAGATAAAAAGTCTGGATCATTGCTTGATGAGCACAACACTGAGCAGCTCCAGTATGCCTCAACCATTTCTATTTTTTCTTTTTCTTATTTTTTTGAAAAAGAGGTTTCCCCTCTCCTTGAGTGGATTGTTGATTTTAACACAACTGAATGTCCTTTTTTTTTTTCTAAATGGGTTGATCAACCATGATATTGATATCTTGAATTTCAAGTTGAGGTCTTCTTCCGTAACTTTGTAGCTTAGAGATTCTCATTCTATTTTTTACGAGCATTTCCCCCAGTAAGATGCATGAGTTTCGAGCATTCGTTGTTATGGAAAGTTCTGTTGGACCATCAAAATCAGATGATTGGTTTGAAGTTTGGGCAGTTGCCCGTCGATGAAAAGCTGAGGGATGAATGACCCTGACTCGTACCCGTGTGTGCCACACAGCAGGATTTGGGTCACTTAGAGAAGAAAAGAAGTACGTCGCTTTGTAGTTTCACATAGAGATTGTTGGTTATACTTCAGTTTAATCATAAATGTTATGCTTCATTTTAACCATCTATTTGCAAGCTGACTATTGAATGATTAGAACTGCTTGATGTGGTAATCTTTGTGCAACAACATTCATCCATGGTTCAAGCAACCAGACTTATTGCATTGGTATATAAGTGAGAAATGGACCCACCTGTATGGAATGCTGTTATAATGAAAACGATGGTAATTCGGACCAAGTAGTGAACTCCTTAAACTTTAAATGTAGATGTATGGTTCTTGAGTGCTTATGACCAGACCATGCAAAAGATAAAAGAAATTGTGTATTTTATAGGAACTAGATCTGTTGAGAGAAACCAGGTGTGATTTTGAAAACAGTATCCTTTCTGCTTAAAAACAGAAGATCAAAATAGAATTTGAGAGACAATTACAGGAACTATAAGTGTTAGAACAGAAGCCCGAGAAGAAGGAAAAAAAAAAAAGGGTCAAACATTTGTTACGTAACTGTTTTAGCATACCTCGATTCCTTCAAATGGAAACAGGTTTGGTGACTTTATTCTTTGTTGTGCTTATTCTCATTGATTAATTCGAATTTGCATGTGAGTTCCGATGGACTCTTGAGTGAATGTTATACCCTGTAAAAATATGAGGTAAAAAGACATAACTAGAACATCTAAAGCTTAAAAAATAGTGAACCTTATTCTCAACAAATGTCAAACTTCATTAACAATTAAAAATTACAAAGAGCAAATTAATGAGTAAACGATGAATGTTACTGAATTTCTTCCATGAAGTTCATCTTGTGGAAATCATTAGGAAGATATGTTTTACTGATTTAAGATTCTGTTTCTCAGAAGCTTGCAAATAGCTAAAGCACTGCAGATGCAAATGGAAGTGTAGAAGAAACTGCATGATCAGATTGAAGTAAGATTGCATGACTTGATTTTATGTTGAAAACTGTTGATCGCATTGGCCTAATGTCTCTACCTGTAATCGTGGATCCTTTTTTTCCCCCTTCATTCAGGTGCAACAGCACTTCATCTTTGAATTGAAGCACAGGAAACACTTGCTACATATAGTCGTACTTCTTTGGGACTGGAAGCACAAAATCAGAATTCTTGGAGCTGTTTTCCACAAAAGAAGTCGAATGCCCAAGCTCTTCAATTTCTGAATTTACTGAAATATCAGACATGAGCTTGCAGAAACTAGAGAAGCGATCGATGGGATATGGCTTTGTCCATCATCAACCTGAGCTTACTGATTGCTCCATGGATAGTTGTTTAACATCTTCTGAAAACTCAAAAAGAATGAACTATGATTTTGTCAATGGATATAAATCCAACAAGCATAACGAAACTGTTACATTTCCATTAGCAGAATTGGATGGCTACATGTCAACTTCCACACACTGGGCCTTGGATTGGATGGCTACATGTTCATTTCTTGGTGAATCCATCAAACTGAACTCTTATGAGATTTTGGCATCCTTGATGCAGTCTGCTTTTACCAGAGAATCTCTTCCGGTCACAAACAGGACAGGAGATGAAGTATTTTCCGGTTTGACATATAAGCATGGAGAGGTTGAAGCTATTGTGATTGTGTAACGACTCGGAAAATTCTATACAAAGACCCGAGTACCACCTCAGGCAGAAATCACTCAGGACCAAATCCTTTAGAAATTAGACGAGTTTAACTAAGTGTTAAACTAGATTAGCTAAGAAATCCGCTTGATCCACTTTAAATACGATATGCAAGACCCAAAACTTGTAGAATCATTGACGCTAGGTTATCCTAAATCCTGGAATCAATCTCATTACCCAGTTGCTCTCGGGAGCACATTAAAACTCCGTATCGGATCTGGGCAACACGTCGAAAGTCCAATTACTACGAAATTATATAATTATGACCGCCTTGCTGGGCTTGACAACCATCTCGAAAATCAAGTCCAAATAGTGTCCCGAAGTAATTCGCTTGAGCCCGGAGCGAAGAGTGTGAGAAAACGTGGTTTTCTTTAGAAATGAATCTAAATTTAAGTAATCTGAGACTCGTCACTTGCGGGCCGAATATAAACAATCAGACCATCAGAATCTAACCCAAATACACCCTCGGATCAAGAGAAATTTCTCATATATGACAGTGTACTTGTAACCCTGATCGAGTTTCGGTGACCGTTGAACTGAAACTGGTCCGCCACGTGTGATCTAGAAACCCGACTGAAACGAAAACTTAACTCGACCTAGATCCCAGGTCAGTGAGCTTAAGTCCGACCTTTGGCTCAAGGGGGGGGGGGGCTCCGGAAGTGCTCCATTGAGACGGAACAGTCTCCCTTTGGACATAACCTAAGTATACCTTGACCCTGGGGCCATTTTCATCAGTTTTAGGCCTATATAAGGACCTTAAACCCTCTCTCATTCCCTCCATACGAATTTGAGAAAACCCTAGGGGAGAGAAGAGAGTAAAGAGAGAGAAAGTGTGAGAGAAGTGAGAGGAAATTCCTGTTGCTCTATTCCTACTATTCCACGTGCCTGATCATCTCTACCGTATCGCTTTCCCAGAGATTCTGATTTCGTGTTCAGGTAAGAAAACTTAACCCTAATCCGTTCTAGGGTTTCTAATAGTTGAAAGGGTGAATTACCTAACCTATTTCATGAAATAGGTTGTCGTTGTACCTTAGACGAAGCAAGGGTGAACGAACTGAATTCGTTACGCTTCTACGGTGTAAGGTGCAGACTATAGACGTATAGGTTATGGTTTTCAAAGCTTTCAATGTCAGATAATGATATATTCATGATCTGGGTGCTATTTCACATGTACAATGCGATGTTCGTTTTGTGATTCAGTTATGTATTCAAATTGTGGTGTTTAGCGTATTCGGTATAGTGTAGAAAATATCGTATACGTATAAATTATGAAAGTATGTTTTCTATAATTAATTACTGTATGTATATGCTAGGTATATATGTAATACTTACTCGGTGAAAGAATTCGTCCTAATAGATATTTTGGCCAATATGCGTTATGTATGTTAACTAGTGTATTCTAAGTGTTTGTGAAAATGCTTGTATGAGTAAGTACTTCGATGATAGTGCTTAAGGTAGGTGTTGAGATAGGATTCTTAACTACCTTAGAGACGTGTATAATTTCCTCCATGCAAGTTGTTTAATTTAATCGCTTACTTACGAATGTATGTGTTTGTATTTCCTGCTTACATTGTGCTTTATAACATGCTTGTTAACATGTTTGAATTACTTTGTTAATTCTACTTTGACTACTCCACATGTTTTTCTGGTTAAGGATTGAATGTGATTGGGGCTATGTTATAGTCCAGGCAATCCGTAATAGGTTTGAAGTCGTGGCTGAGATTCATTTGCCACGTAGGACGTGTTTGACGAACTGAGTCGTACTAAGGTTGTCAGCAGTGGTTAGACCACACGGAGAGCTTATGCACTTCATGTCGATCAACTTTGGGTGCGCTCATGCTACTTGAGCCCATCAAGTAACCCGATTGGCCCGATGTATGTTAGCCATGTTTGGACACTACTGCTTGAACCTAGGGTACCAAACTCACTAGTGAAATCCCGTTTAACCTTGGTACCTTGATCCGCTAAGACTCATGAGCCGGACATGGTTGTATGGGACACCATGGTCGAGCTATAGGCCTACGCTGGGGCGACGAGCCTCCCCGTAGTGACCAGTGAGTAACCTAGACTTGTGAGCTGAATACGATGGTATGGGACACTGTATTCGAGCTGTCGGCCTACACTATTTTGGTGACGAAGCCGTGATGGGTGATGGGGGAGTGGTGTAACGATTTCGTGCAACAGCCCTGACAGCCCTAGACATGCCCTTTGTAGTGACCTTGAGTGTACTATGAGTCTACGTGGAGGCGACGACTCTTCCATAGCAACAAGAGTATGAACTAGGCATGTACTGATTTGGCGACGAGTCCTTTGCAGCGACCTAGAACCGCAACATCATATGAGATTGACTAGGACTGACAACCCTAAAAAGATCATTGTTTGGGAAATGATATAAGGGAGGTACCTTAGTTTCTCAATCCTGCTGTATGAAAAGGATAATAAGAACTTGGTAATCATATGCATGCACCGCATTACGCGTGCGTTCAAGCGTAGCAGGTCAAGCACTGAGGCAGTGTTGTTCATGCGCGAACGTGAGATGAAGTCGCTGAGGGAGCGTAGGCGAGGGCATGCATCATACATTCATACCATTCTTACATTAACAAGAGTACTTAGGGATGTGTGATTTACTGCTTTATCATTACTACTTGATTGAATTGATAACATGCTAACCTTTGTTTTATTGTTCCACTGAGTTGATCACTCACTCCCACGTTACGGGATGGTGTTTTACACACCAACCAGACTCTGTCTTGATTTCAGATGATGGTGTGACCCCTGAGGCGGAGCCCGAGTACTACGATGATCAGGACGAGTACTCTTACATGCAGTTCTCTGATGGCTTCGCTTAGGCTATCTGGATTGACGGGTCTACAAGGATTATCACTATAGTTGTACTGTTTGACATTTTGATTTTTGAGGCTATTACATGCATATAGTAACTCAGTGATGTATTCATACTTTGGAGACCGATCGTGATCTTTGACTTATATACGTTTAATTATATGTTTCAGTCTTCCGCTTGCATTTTACAACTGATCTGGAGTATGAATTACTATTTTGGTATAATCCCACTTATGATTAATGCACTAACACAGAAAACATTTAATCATAAACATATATGTTGCATAAGTATGTTTTGGAACTCGAGAGTTGAGTTGCTACTTGACCCCCGATTTTCAGGGCGTTACAGATTGCCACTGGTGTTCGCTCTTTCTTTGGGAAAACATCACATTTAGTAGACTCCATTGAAGTGGTCAGACATTTCCAGAAGGTGAATACATGAACAGATGAAGCAATTATGATTACTTCAATTATCATGTGCTTTTCAGAAAAAAAAAAAAAAAAAGACAAGAAAAAGTACCACTGATGTTTCACAAAATTACACTAAAATAAATAAGGAAAAAGTATTTCATAATCTGATAATGAAAATAGCAAAGTACCCTTGATATTTTCTGGAAAGATAGGATATTTTCTCACAAGTAGATATCGTGTGTTTTCTGAAATGATAAAGCAACCAGGATACTCTAAACAAACCATTATGTTTGGTTACTATTATGCTACTGATTTCTTCATAAAATCCCATAAGTTGACATTGGCGTGAATGCTATGCTATACGTTATTCATTCGCTATTTAAAAGACTGGTGCTAATACAAAAGTCCAGTCATAAATTTTACACCCATGTTTCTGAGTGTTGTATTCTCGAATTGTTTCTAGGCATATTTGTTTATTTACTTGTTCTTTTACCATTTGTGCATCCTTAAACTAAGTGCTTAGGTTTTGGTTCTTTCTACCACCTTGCTCTTCTCTAGGTAGAGGGATTTTTGAGATCCATGTAAAAGCAGATTCAATCTGCTGGAAGACGTGGATTGTTTTCTAAATGATCAGTCGGCCCTCAAGTTCAAGAGAAGTTTACATTGGAGGACATGCGGTGTTTCCAAAGGGTGCTTGCTCCATTTGATTTCACTGCAGTCATTAATTTGAGAATACCTGGATAAAGGTGGCTTACATTGCCATAGGGCTTTTAGATTTTCAAACTTTCAAGGGACAAAAGGGTTTTGTTCTTAAAGGTCTTTATAGTCATGTTCATGACTATTTTTGTATTCTTACGCAAAATATATGCTAAAATTTTGACAGGATCCTATCCCAACTTCTTTATTTAAGATAAAACAATGATCTGTTAAGTCATTCAATCAAATTATTCCAGATTATCTTAACGTATATGGGAAGCGATTCATTGGATAGAGTGGCTCCTTTGAGTTAGAAAGGATTGGGCATGCTAGAAAAGTTTATAAGCAAACTATGAAGCACCCAAAGCTACTTGATGAACATTTTGTGTAGATTTCAAAGCAAACCAACAATAATCCTGATAGGTAAGCTCTTTGTTATCCGTTGGGGTTCTTGTCATCAATGCAAGCAGATTCCCTTCTTGTGCATGCTCTTTTTTTTTATCATAGGTTTATTTGTTTCAATTTCTATTGTTGGTTTGTTTATTTCTATAGGCAATGGTTGATAAAGGCATATGAATTAATGTATTTATGCGCATCTTCCATTTTTCGTAGTACGGATATTGGGGATACTTATCTGAGCATGTTCATTGTGTAGCCCATGAGGTGAATGCTGATCCTAAAATCCAAACCTTTGCATTGAATACATGGGATGCTTTGAAGCCTCCTACGAAGGTTGGACCTAGGCAAACAATTCATGCACATGAGGAGATTGAAGCTCTGTTGACTGGTAGAAAGCTCACGACCATAGTGTTTTTCTTGGATGAGATGTTTAAAGAAATTACATACAACATGGCAACAACTGTTGCTGATGCTATCAAGGTACTTCTAAACATTTTTTTTTCCGTTTGTTCTTTAGAGGTTTTCAGACATTCACTATAAATGGGTTTCAGTTCTATTTTGGGTTACTTCACAAACACTATTTTCTGCCATGTTTGGTTAAATCCTTTTGACTTTAATCACTTTGCAGTTTTGAATAATATATAGTGGAGCATAGTCATTGAAAATCATATTATTCTACAAATGTGTGGGTGTTTTAACAATGTATGTATTCAAGTAATGCCTCTCACGTGAAATTTATTGTTTATTACTGCATTCTTATATTTTATTAGACATTGCAAATTTTTTTTCTGTAAAAAATGTTGCATTTATTTCTTAACGATGGAAACTACATCTGCTCCAGGAACTTGCAGGGATCATCAAACTTTCAGCACCATCTAGTTTAAGTCTATTTGAAAGCAGAAAAGTTGTCATTAGTACCAAGTCACCTGACCTTGGCAACGGTAATAATTTTTATCAATCTCTTGAATCTATTTGTTTGCCAAAAAGAATATATAACACATACATCGAGGTAGCCCCATGTGGGCAATGCCACCTGATCGTCCAAAGAAGGCATAATGTTTCCTTTTAGGAATTTTACCTAAGTACTTCCTCGTGTTTGGTATTTATATCTGTCCTATTTTCAATAACATTAGATTTGTTAATGGAAGTTGGGGTCAGGCAGTGCAAGGAGTGGGCAGCTTGGGTGGGCTTCACTGTGATGTTTATATGAAGTTCACCTCCATTATCAGGTTAATCACCCTATGTTAAGCCCAGGGACTAAAACTTAGCCACATCCATGATTCAGGTCACATAGTACAAGGCAACATCAGCCTCTCAACTGTTTCATATAGATTAGGCCTAAAGGCTGGTGTGGATCTAATGGCTGGGCCTATACGAAAGCAACATCTCTTAACTGTTTTCTTTGGTGTGGCACATTGCAATGTATTTGTGAAATCCACTCCCATTAGAAGTGTAAATCCACGTTAGACTCGGGCTAAAAAAATCAGGCTGATCTCCCAACTAGGCCAAAAATTCCCTAGCTATATTTAAAAGAAGAAAAAAAGGGGAGCTTTATTTAGATTCCCACCTTGATTTTTTAAGGGGCTTACTTAGGTGTATGCAAGATCCACTTAGACCACTCCCACCATTTGACATATAATCTCATGTTAGGGCCAGGGATAAAAAATCAATTTTACATGTGATTCAGGTGGGCCACACCAAAGAAAACAAGATATCCACCCTTGATTTTTATAGGGCCCACCATGATGATTATATAAATCCTAGTCCAAACATTAGATTCTATGCCAAAATTTAGTCCTAGGGCCCAAAAATCTATATGTGATTCAAATGGGCCACACCAAGGGTAACGATTTGAAGAGTGGATGTGGACAATGTTTCCAATCATGTGGTCTACTTGAATCATAGATGGGGCTGAGTTTTGAGCCCTAGTCCTAACATGGGGTAATGCACCTGGTAGTCGAGATGGATTTTGACTGTGGGCCCTAGCCTCCAATGATAATTACTTAAATTAATTAATGGGGTAGGGCTGCTTATCAAAAAACTTCTTAAAAAAGGTACCCATAAATACAGTAGTAATAAGGTATCATGTAAAATTCTCTTTCAAGCTTGAGTGGTATATAATATGGGGCTGGCCTGTCCTGGCTCACCTTTGGCCATACTTGGACTATGGTATTAGGCCCGAGGGTCGGGCTTAGGCTTAATATGCAGGCCCTTTTTCAACTGGGCTGGGCATGACTGTGTACAACCTAGCCCTTAATGTAGCCTGGCCCACCTATGACCATTGGAAGGGCAATCCTGTGATACAAGAAAGGTGTCGGTGGGCTCTAAATATGTATTTATCTTAAATCCACCCCTACCATTAGATGCATGGTCCTATTTTAAGTCCAAGAATTTAAATCAACTCCATCCATTATTTAGGTAGACCACAATTATTTCATACAAGGCAACCTTCACCTTACAAACTGTTTCTTTTGACGTGGCCCACCTAAATTATATATTTGCAAGAATTTTGGGTCTCAGTTAAGTTTTGGTCTGACATCTAATGGCTGGAGTGGATTTTATATAATCATCATGGTGAGTTCGATAAAAATTAAGGGTGGACATCCCTTCCAACTCTTTCTGTTGGTGTGCCCCCACCTTAATTACAAGTCAGCCTAGTCTTTTTGGCTCTATGATTAACGTGAGACGACACATCTAATGGTTTGAGTGGATCTCACATATACATTACTATGGGCCCCATCAAAATCAATGTTATCATTATCAAATTCATTTTTAAAGGTGTAAGTCCAACCAGTTGGACCACAGTAACGGTAACTTCTAATTTATTCAGTGAATGGGACTTGCAAGCCATTCAATAGACTGAACTATAGTGAGCTTGACCTCCAAGCCATTCAATAGATTGAATCCATAGTGGGAAACATTTGTTGTGAAAATTATCCCTATCCACTTATCAAGTAGCCAAACTTTTATCTTTCTATTTATCAATTGTTATATGTTTGTTTTCAATAGTGTGGGTCACTTGATGAGTGGATAGGATGATGTTTACACTAGTTGATCCTCATGGTGGGACCAATTGTAATGCTTGGTAGCAAAGGGGTCGGGACAACCATCACCCTCATTCACGATTCAAGTGGACCACAATCAGAAATAGTGTATAGGAAAACCCTTACCCTCCTAGTTGTTTACCTGGTTATGGTCCACCTGAATCATGGATGGGCCTGATATTTGGGATGTAAACCTAAATTTTGGTGTAATGTCTGATGGATGGAGAGGATTTCATACAATCATGGTAGTGAACCCTGTAAAAGTCAAAGGTGGATGTCTCTCTACCAACTGTTTCTTGGTGTGGCCCACTTTCTTTTTTGAAAGTTCAAAGCTAATGCCACTTACACGAAGACTGATTTACGAAAATATGCAAGCTGCAAACATGCGGAAGATATGGGCCGCTCATCCATGTCAATCATTCCCTCCTGGCTAATGCAAACAGTGGAACTCTTTTTTCTTTCTTTATCCATCTGTATCATACACGTGGTCCACCAGACGTGTGGACCAGCCTGATTTTTTGGTCCAGGGTCCCAAGGGGGGAAATCCTAGTAATTAGTTAAAACCTTCCAAGTACTCTAAACCAAATTGCACTGGCGCACATAAAAAATAAAAAACACATCCAGACATAAAAATATCCATGACAAAATGGCTTGCATGGTACATGGGGGCATACATGTTTTAGTTCATTGTGCCCCACCTAATAATTGGACCAATTTGATTATTGGGAAATGGAATCTGCATAGTGGTACCCTTCGGATGGATGGATGGATTCGATATTGCACCTGTCCACTGCACTAACATATGTGGTGGCATGTTCATTAGCTAACTTTTGTACACGTGTGGGCTAAGCAAAGCTCTTACTATAAAGTTACTTGTTTTCTTTATTTCTAGTTTCACATAGAATCTAGGGCTTAGTCTGTTGCTGGTTTTTTTTTTTTTTTTTTTTTTTTTTTTTTTTTTTTTTTTTTTTTTTGCAATTTGTACTGTGATGCTTAGTTATCTTTTTCTTTATGGTGTTGGTTGAGAAATGTACTACAACAGTAGTGACATTTATTTTTACATGTTATGTGGAAATCTGACGTAACTTCAAAGAGTCATAAACCGGGGTTAGTTTTGTCAAGGGGGAAATTAGAGGGAAATTTATAAAATTTACCAGTAGAGATATTAACATAATGAAGTCATAAACCCACCATCATCGAGTTTGGATACCCATAATGTACTCACGTATCTTCCAATCTAGTTTGTGTGTCTGATATCAATACCATTTGATGGGTCCCCTTTAGGTTATGGGATATATTAAAAAACAGCCGTACACATAATTAGGTAGGCCATATCATATAAAACCATGTGAAGACATGCTTAAAACATATAAAAGAACTTTGTGGGGCCAATCTGAGTTTTGAATGCGGCTGACACTTGGTCTAACCCCTCATCCAAGTGGGACACATACAATAGATGGGCTAGATTTGTGAACCACATTTAGGTGAGCACAATAAATGATTATGAATGTTTTAATGGGAGAATAACCCTTGTCAACTGCTGCATGTGGTGTGGTTCACAATAGTAATGAATTGACTTGATTTTTAAACTTGTGGCCAACCTTCTAGTGGTGCATTTGACTGATGGGGTAGATGTTCGACACACGTCATGGTGGGGTCCACACAGCTCTACCTCATGAGAAGTTCCATGAGGTCGACCTCATAGTACCATTTCATATATATATATATATATATATATATAGAGAGAGAGAGAGAGAGAAGAGAGAGAGAGATGCTCACACACAACTAGTTGGACAATTCAAATTGGTCCAACTAGCCGTGTCATTTACTGAAAAGTTAATGTTAATAAATCTTTCCATGTACTTAATGGAAAGAAGTTGTTTGTTTGGGTGGGCCCATTGTAGCATTAATGTGAAATCCACCCAATCATTAGGTGAGTCACTGCATGTTACAACTTACAACTGGTGCCAAAAGACCACCCCTATCCCTGGTTTACGTGAACCACACAATTGGAACAAGTGTAAATAGAAAGCTTACCTTCCAAACTCTTTCTTTTGATGTGGCCCACTTGAATTATTTATGAGACTGGTTTTTGGTTAAGATGCCTAACATTTGGTGTGGCAGCTAATGGTTGGAGTAGATTTTACATTCTCATCATGGTGGGCCTTCTAATAATTAAGGTTGGATGTCTCTTCCAATTGTTTCAATTGGTATGACCCACTTAAATCATTGATTAGCTTGATTATTTTTTGGCTTTTTACCCAACATGGCATTACACATCTAATGACTGGAGTAGATCTATTAAACACATCACGGTGGGTCATTTTAAAATTTGAAAGGGGGTGTAAGCTCGTCAAACCATTATTGTTTCCATAAAAAGAGAAATTGACCGCATTGAGTAAACTCAGTTAGGCCCATTGTGAATGTATGTGGTTTAGCTATTACCGTGACAAGTAAACTCAGTTAGGCCCATTGTGAATGTATGTGGTTTACCCACACCGTCCATCCATTTTTCTTGTTAATTTTAGTGGTTGATACAAAAATTGAAATAAATCCAAAGCTCAAGTGGACTATGCCACAGGAAACAGTGTGGAATAATGATTTTCACCGTTGAAACCTTTTTAGGGTCTACAGTAATGTTTATTTATCATCCAACCTATTCATAAGATCATAAAGACGTGGATTAAGAGAAATTACAAACATCACCATGATGCAAAACTTTTGTGACCTCCAAGAAATTTTCAATGGTAGAGGTTCAATCACACTTTTTCCTGTGGTGTGGTCCACTTAAGCTTTGAATATGCTTCCATTTTAGGCTCAAGCTCTAAAATTATCTTTTAACATGAATAAATGGAGTGGATAAAATAAATAAATAATAGTGGACCTGATGTAGAGCGGGTCGTGGACAGTTTCATGGCCAAGATGGATCAGAAAAGGCCCGGTCGACGACAGAAGTGATCCGGACCGTCAGACCTTAAATCGGGCGTATCTCGCAATCCGAAATGAGTTACCTGACATAAAATATATGATTTTGAGGTAGAACGAGCTACTTTAGCCAACTAACCCCACTACGCCAGGTTGCAATGCCTGGAATTGTGAAAAACCCCTGGATCGACGGTTGTTTCCCTACTTTAATTTCATTTTTACTATAAATAATAAGTTTTAGTTTGATTATAGCTCTTCATCCGTCGGGCTTTAGGAGTTGCGCCTAACGTGAAAAGAGCTTAGAATAATTAGGAGAACGGTTTGGTGAAGCCAAATAGGACACTTACTATTTTTGGTCGAAAACCTTGCACACTAGTAGACATCACGACCATCTATAAATAGTAAGTTTACTATTCATAGTAAGTCGTGGATTCTAGGAGTTTTAGTTGTAGTTTGATTCTGATTTCTTTCCCAATGCTTGGTTCCCATATTTAAAGGGTTGTGAACTCATTTTATTTCATTAATTAATCAACTTCAAATTTATTACAATTTATTTCTATTTTCTATTTTCTTTCCTCGTGGATTCGAGAAGTCTCTGTAAGGAGTCCAAAGAAGTTATGTGGATTCAGAATATTTATACTCTTGAGGAAGACGGTGCTCGACCTCACGTCCTCCCCTTCATCAGTTTGGTATCAGAGCGAGGTTTCTCATCGAATTGATGGCTTCTAACGAGGGGTCGGGCAACAATCCCATGCGCGGTGCTCTAGAGGATTTACCTTTAACGGCGACAGCTTTCGAAGTAGCGCAACAAGAGAATCGGCAAGCCATGCAAGGGCTGCAGGCTTCCATCGACCGCATAGCGGATCTCTTGGCAGAAAACCTAAGGCAACTCCGTGTTCCTAGTTGTAATCGTCCATAGCCAATTGCTGAAACTCGTAATCGCCCTGATCCCAGGATAGTACCGACAGTGCATCCAAGGGTCATTCCTGAGGAAAGGGGCTCCAGTGAGGAAGAAATCGACCACATAATCTTCCAACACCCCAGACATGGCGGCGGTCGAGTAGATCGAACAGATCGAGAATTCAAGATGCAGGTTGATATTCCTAGCTTCAATGGCCAACTAAACATTGAGGATTTCCTTGATTGGCTTTCTGAAGTTGAGCGATTTTTCGACTATATGGACATCCCTGAAGCAAAGAAGGTCAAGCTTATGGCCTACAAACTGAAAGGAGGAGCTTCAGCTTGGTGGGAACAACTGCAACTCGCGTGAACCATGCAGACGAAAGCACCAATCCGTACCTGGCAACGGATGAAGCATCTACTATGTGCCCGATTCCTCCCTAGCGATTACTATCAGGTATTATTCCAACAATACCAAAATTGTTGACAGGGTAGTCTGTCGGTGAGACAATACGCAGAAGAATTTTACCGCCTGGCGGCGCGTAACGATTTGGTCGAGACTGAATCACAGCAAGTTGCCCGATTCAATGGTGGATTGCGTATGGCTATCCAGGATTGGGTCCAGATGGAGTCCGTTTGGACGATGAATGATGCGATCAAGTTGACTACTTGGGTAGAAGCGCAGCTTGAACCTCCTAACACACGGACCTATCCTACTGCAAGGATCCCTGTGGTAGGTCTGCCCCAGGGAACTGCACAGCCCAAGGGGAAAGAGCCCGTAGGAGCACGCACTCAACCTCCTATGTCTAAGAACCGCGATCAAGGAAGCGGGCAAGCTAGACCCTAAAGGGGCATATCGACTGCTGCTTATCCAAGTAGATTTTCGAACCCCTTTGCTCGACCAAGGCCCGACAACTGCTATCGTTGTGGCCAACCGGGCCACCTATCAAATACTTGTCCCTAGCGAAAAGTGGCAAACCACGCCATCAATGATGGTAGTACTGATAACGCTTACCAAGATCCAGATATTGAAAAACAGGAACATACCACCGAGGACAAGGCAGATTCAGGTTGGCTTCAGCAAGATCACAGGGAGTCGCTTGTCGTGAGGCGATTATATATGCCAAGAAAAGAAGTGTATCCACAGCGGCATAACATCTTCCGCACTAGGTGTATAGTGAATCAAAAGGTTCGTGATGTGATCATTGACAGTGGGAACAGTGAGAACATTGTCTCCAAGGTCATGGTGGAAAAATTGCAATTGAAAATGGAGCGTCATCCCTCTCCATATACAATCGGTTGGATCAAGAAGGTCAGAGAAACAAAGGTAACTGAACGGTGCACCATATCCTTTTCAATTGGCAAACATTATAAGGATGAAGTAGTATGCGATGTGGTTGACATGGAAGCATGTCACATATTACTTGGTCAACCCTGGCAATCTAACTGTGACGCCACTCAAAAAGGGCGAGATAACATATATATCTTCGTCAAGGACGGCCAGAAGACCATATTAGCCCCTATGGATCCCGAGGGACCACCTGAAACTTCTAAAGTGGAGGGTCATTTTCTCTTAACCATATGGGACTTCGTGGAAGAATCCAAAGAAATAGGATAGACTTATGCATTAATTGTAAAAGGGGAAGAACTCGAGCCTATCATCATCCCAGAAAGACTAAGGCCCCTGCTACATGAATTCAAAGAAATCTGGCCTGAGGACCTTCCCGATGGGTTACCCCCCATACGGGATATCCAACACCATATCGATTTTGTCCCTGGGTCCAGTTTACTTAATCGTCCTCACTATCGAATGAGTTCGAATGAGTGCGAGATTCTGCAGGGACAAGTAGATGAGTTAATCCGTAAGGGTCTTATTCGAGAAAGCATGAGTCCATGTGTTGTACCAGCTCTATTAACTCCAAAGAAAGATGAGAGTTGGTGCATGTGTGTCGACAGTCAAGCCATCAACAAAATCACCATAAAATACAAGTTTCATATACCATGGTTGGACGATATGCTGGACATGCTTGAAGGTGCAAAAATATTCTCTAAATTGGACCTAAGGAGCGGCTACCATCAGATTTGAATATGGCCTGGTGATGAGTGGAATATAGCCTTTAAGACCAAGGAGAGATTATATGAATGGATGGTCATGCCCTTCGGTCTTTCGAATGCGCCTATTACATTTATGAGATTGATGAACCAAGTTTTGAAACCTTTCATTGGGCGGTTCGTTGTGGTTTATTTCGATGATATTTTGATATACAGTTAAGACGAAACCACCCATATGGAACACCTCAAGAAGGTCCTTCAAGTGCTCACTAAAAATAAACTGTATCTCAATTTTAAAAAGTGCAGCTTCATGACTGATAGCCTATTGTTTCTAGGTTTTGTCGTAACATCCACTGGCATTCGGGTGGATGAGGAAAAGGTGAAGGCAATCAGAGAATGGCCGGTTCCCATAAATATTCATGAAGTGTGAAGCTTTCATGGATTGGTGACATTCTATCGTCAGTCTGTGAAAAAATTCAGTACCATTGTGTCACTAATCACAGATTGCATGAAGAAAGGACAATTTCAGTGGACTGACGAAGCCGACAGGAGTTTTGCCAAAATCAAGCGCAGATTATCCACGACCCCGGTTCCTGTACTTCCTAACTTCGACAAACTGTTTGAAGTTGAATGTGATGCCTCATATGTCAGAATTGGAGGAGTTTTGTCTGAAGAGGGTAAATCGGTAGCCTTCTACAGTGAGAAACTTAGCAATGCACGAAAGAAGTGGTCTATATATGAGATCGAGTTATACACGGTAGTCCAGGCACTGCGACACCTACGACATTATTTGATTCAAAGAGAATTCATACTTTACACGGGCTATCAAGCCCTCAAATTCATTAATAGTCAAGCTAACATTAACCATGTGCGTGCTAGATGGATCTCATTTTTGTAGAAATTCGCATTCGTACTAAAACACTAGTTAGGGCAACAGAACAAAGTAGCTGATGCACTGAGTCGTCGTGCGACTTTGTTAGTCACTATGAGCATTGAGGTTGTCGAGTTCGAGTGCCTCAAAGACATATATGCCGCCGCCGATGACTTCAAGGACGCATGGATTAGATGCCAAGAAGGTCGCCCCGACGACTTACATATGCAAGACGTGTTCCTTTTCAAGAGAAATCGACTGTGCATCCCGAAGAGTTCGCTAAGGGAACTAATAATCCAAGAGCTACATGGAGGTGGCCTCAGTGGACACCTTGGGCGAGACAAGACGCGAGCTCTTCTGGAAGAACAGTATTACTGGCCGCAATTGGTACGTGATGTGGGAAAGGCAGTCCAACGTTGTTATATTTGTCAGACCTCCGAGGGTCAATTTCATAATATGGGCCTCTACACCTCGTTACCCGTGCCTGACGGTCCTTGGGAGGATTTATCTATGGATTTCGTGCTTGGTCTCCCACGAACACAACTCGACATGGATTCGGTGTTCGTGGTAGTAGATCGTTTCGCCAAGTTGGCTTACTTTATTCCATGCAAGAAGACTCTCGATGCAACACACATGGAGAATCTATTCTTCATAAAAATTGTGCGGCTACATGGGGTTCCCAAGACTATTACTTCTGACCATGACACGAAGTTCATAAGCCACTTTTGGTGGACTTCGTGGACTCGATTCGATACACGACTTCAGTTCAACAGCACCTACCACCCACAGACTGATGGTCAAACTGAGGTTGTGAATCGCACGTTAGGAAACCTCCTTCGATGTATTTCAGGAGAAAAACCGAAGCAGTGGAATTTGGCATTGTCTCAAGCGAAGTTTGCATTCAACAACATCGTCAACCGATCAACGGGGAAATCCCTATTCCAGGTTATTTACGGATGAGTATCTCGCCACACACTGACTTGGTTCCTCTGCCCAAGCTCCCAGGCATGAACATTGCAGCAGAACATATGGCTCACAAGATCATGGGCATTCATGCAAAGGTACAAACCAAGCTACATGACTCAAACAAAAAGTACAAGGAATAAGCGGACAAGCATCGGTAACAAAAAGTCTTTGAGGTGGGTGACCAAGTAATGGTCAATCTGCGCAAAGAACGATTTCTGACCAGAATGTACAACAAGTTGAAGAATAAAAAGATTGTACCAGTACCAATCATCCGAAAGATCAATGAAAACGCTTATGTTGTTGATCTTCCAGATGACATGGCGATCTCACGGACTTTCAATGTCGCGGACCTGACCGAGTATCATGAACCAGTGCAGGATGAGAACTCGAGGATAAGTTCTTTTGAAGTGGAGGGGACTGATGTAGAGTAGGTCGCGGACAGTTTCCTGGCTAAGATGGATCAAAAAAGGCACGGTCGATAACAGAAGTGATCTGGACCGTTAGACCTTAGATCGGGCGTATCTCGCAATCCGGAATGAGTTACCTGACATAAAATATATGCTTTTCGGGTAGAACGAGCTACTTTAGCCAACTAACCCTACTATGCCAGGTTGCGATGCCCGAAATTGTGAAAAACCCCTGGATCGACGGTCTTTTCCCTGCTTTAATTTCGTTTTTACTATAAATAGTAAGTGTTAGTTTAATTATAACTCTTCATCCGTCGGGCTTTAGGAGTTGCGCCCAACGTGAAAAGAGCTTAGAATAATTAGGAGAACGGTTTGGTGAAGCCAAATAGGACACTTAGTATTTTTGGCTAAAAACCTTGCACACTAGTAGACATCACGACCGTTTATAAATAACAAGTTTACTATTTATAGTAAGTCGCGGATTCTAGGAGTTTTAGTTGTAGTTTGATTCTGATTTCTTTCCCATTGCTTGGTTCCCCTATTTAAAGGGTTGTGAACTCGTTTTATTTCATTAATTAATCAATTTCGAATTTATTAGAATTTATTTCGATTTTCTATTTTCTTTCCTCGTGGATTCGAGAAGTCTCTATGAGGAGTCCAGAGAAGTTCTGTGGATTTGGAATATTTATCCTCTCGAGGATGATGGTACTTGACCTCACGTCCTCCCCTGCACCAGGACCCCACGGAGTTTACTTAGTATGCTAAGGATACTGAGTTACTCAGTACGCAATCCGCTTCAAAAAGTTACCTTCCCAACTTAGATCGTTGGACGTACGGACGAGTATTTGGGGACCAAAATACCCCTGACTTCCTTTCGGAAGCGGATGGGCTGGCGCGTGAAGACAAGCGTCGACGCTCATGGCCCTACCATGATGTTTGTTTTGTATCCACACCTTTCATCCATTTGAAGAGATCATTTTAGGGCAATATCCAAAGAATGAGTTAAATTTAAATCTCCAGTGGACCCAGCACAGAAAACAGTGGGACAGTGACGCCCACCATTAAAAACTTCCAAAGGCCATAAAGTTTTACATCCAGTTGATATTTGTGTTTTCCTTTTATGTCATGTCTTTTTTTACTTTTGAACAGGTTCAATTTCAAATAAACATTATGATTGGCCTTAAGATAGTTTCAACGGTGGGAATCACTCTCCCCACTATTTTCTTTGGTGGGGTCGACTACAGATTTTTATTTGCCTCATTCTTTGGTTCATACCCTAAAATGATATCTAAAAATGGATGGACGGTGTGGCTATAATACATACATTATAGTGGGGCCCATAGAAGTTGGTGATGTCACTTCATAGCCGATTCGCTACTCAACCTGTCAGTATCTAAGCCGCGTCGGAAATGGTCGGTTACGCCCCCTGCCACCAGCTTGATGGCTGGTGGTCGGTGCTCTGTGGGCCCCACCATGATGTATGTGTTTCATCCATTCTGTTCATCCATTTTTACAGATCATGTTATGGCTTGATCCCGAAAATGAGAGGGATATAAGTGTCAAGTGGACCACACCACATGAAAACAGTAGTAATTGGATATTAACCATTAAAATCCTCCTAAGGCCCACTATACTATTTATTTGACATCCAATCTGTTCATTACGTCATACAGGCCCAGATGAGGAGAAAAAACAAAGATCAGCTCCATCTAAGCTTTTATAGCCCCCAAAATGTTTTTAATAGTCGACCCTCATTCAACATTGTTTCCTGTAATGTGGTCCACTTGAGATTTGACCTCATTTTTGGACTCATGCGGTAAAATGATATATAAAAATAGATGGATGGCATGGATGAAATACATACATCATGGTGGGGTCCACATAGCACCGACCACCTTCCATTGGCGGTGTTAGGGGAGTAACCAATCCATTTCCTCCGTGTCCGAGATCGTCTTTGCACACTAGCCAATCCGCCACTTCTTAAAGGAAGGTAGGGGTATTTTGGTCCTCAAATATACGTACGTCTAATGTTTAAGTTGGGAAGGTAAGTTTTGGACTCATCAGTGGAGCTGTACACGAGTAGGCTAAGCTTGGGTACTCGATCGACTCGACTCGAAATACTCGACTCGATACTCGACTCATTTGAGTTAGAGCCGAGTACGAGCGGGTTTCTAAGGTTCGTTTAGATTACTAGTAGAGTATGAGTCTAAAGATATTCGACTCGGTACTCGACTCGTGTGCTCGACTCAGTACTCGACTCGGTACTCGACTCGGTACTCGACTCGTACCCATATATATAACCCCGCCCTAAAAAAAAAAAACCCTACTCACCCAGTCACACGTCATTTTCAAGCAGTGCCCGTTCAAAACCCTTCTTGCCTCCCAGCGGCCATTGAAAAAAAAAACTCTCTCTCTCTCTCTCTCCCCTCCCTTTACCAGCACCCGTCCCGCTGTCCCTCTTCTTCCCTTTCTCTGTCTCTCTGTCTCTCTCTCTCTCTCACTCGTCCGGTAGTGCTAGACCCCCCGCTCGTCCATGCGGCCTGTCCGGTGACGGAGCTCGTCCCTGCCACTCATCCGGTGTCGCAGCTTGTAACGCCCTGAAAATCGGGGGTCGAGCATAAACTCAACTCCCGAGTTCCAGAACATCACTTATGCAACAAAATGAATGATGATTGAATGTTGACTGTATTCGTGCATTGAACATGAGTGAGATTAAGCCAAAACAGCATATCATACTCCAGAGACAGTTAAATTTGCAAGCGGAAGACTGTGATAGATAGATAAAATATATAACTTATGATGAGTCTCCAGAGTGTGATAACATTACCAGGTTAAATAAATACAAGTGCAGTTCTAAAATGTACCAAACGTGAGGAAGTGTAATGCCTCCTATCCCATGTACCATAGCCCCGTCAATACAATATCAGGTCTTCATTGACCTGCCAGAGAGATACAGATAGGAGGATTCCTCCTATCATCATAGAAGTAGTCCGGCTCTGCTTCACAAGCATTGCCACCACCTGAAACTCAACAAATCTGGTTGGTGTGTACAACACCGTCCCGTAACGTGGGAGTGAGTGATCAACTCAGTGGAACAGTAAAGCATAGGTTAACATGTTATCAATTCAATCAAGCAGTAATGATAAAGCATTACAAATCAAACAATTCTAACTAC
Organism: Magnolia officinalis; assembly: GCA_021015155.1. Classification (NCBI taxonomy): domain Eukaryota; kingdom Viridiplantae; phylum Streptophyta; class Magnoliopsida; order Magnoliales; family Magnoliaceae; genus Magnolia; species Magnolia officinalis. The sequence goes on from JAJHSJ010000019.1 coordinate 29,916,622, forward strand.
TCTTATTAAATGCAAGAATGAAATGACATGATGCTGTATGCCCTTGCCAAACCACCCTCAAGCGACATCATCTTACGTTCGCGAATGCTTACTCCCTCAGTGCGCCACATCTACAAAGCACATGCGGTGCGATGATGCTCATGATTACCAAGTTTTTATTAGTCCATTTCAAACAGCAGTATTGGGAAACTAAGGTACCTCCCTTGTATCATTCCCAAACATGATCCATTCTAGGGTCGTCAATCCTAGTTATTCTCATACGATGTTATGATTTGAGAAGCGTAGTGAAGGCATCGCAAAGGGCTCATCACCCGTCAGCGCGGATACAGATCTCACCGTATGCGGCTCAATTGCTGGCCGTCAGCTCGAGTACAGGTCTCACCGTACTCGGCTCAATCACTAGCCGTCAGCTCAAGTACAGGTCTCACCGTACTCGGCTCAACTCACACTCTAGTTGCTGTGAAAGACTCGTGGCCAATCACAGACCCTTGGAGTGTACTCGATGATACCACGGAGGACTCGTCGCCCGTCAGCACGAGCACAGATCTCACCGTACTCGGCTCTCGCCGAAGTATCGACAGCTCGAATACAGTGTCCCATACCACCATATTCGGCTCACGAGTTGATTGCGCAATGGTCACTACGGGGAGGCACATGGCCCCAGCGTAGGCCGACAGCTCGACCACGGTGTCCCATACCACCATGCCCGGCTCATGCGACTTAGCGGATCTAGGTACCATGGTTAAACGGGGATCGCCACTGGTAAGTTTGGTACCCTAGGTTCAAGCAGTAGCGACCAAACAGGGTGAACATGCATAAGGCAGATCGGGTTACTTGATGAGCTCGACTAGCACGATCGCCCGTTGAGCTGCACGACATGAAGTGCATAAACAACTTCGTGTGGCCTAGCCACTGCCGACAGGCAACGCACGACTCGAGTTCGTCGAACACATCCCACGTGGCAAATGAATCTCAGCCACGAGTTCAATCTCGTTACCGATTGCCTGGACTACAATCATAGCCCCAAACACAATCAATTACAGAGATATAAAGCAGTAATGGATCAGGATTCAAATCATACAATCAGTCTGGTATTATCCGTTTAGGGCTGCCAGGGCTGTTGCACGCACTCGTTGCTCCGCTCCCCCATCACCCATGACAGATCATACAACGTAAATATAGATTAAACATATGCATCACATAGTTAAAATCATAAAGCAGTTGAGCATATTATGAATCACAACACAAGAATGAGTTTGTACATGTTCAATTCCTAATCACACAACTATCAAAGGAGATCATACACATAGTTAATAGAGGTTGAGAATCATGTCTCAACACCCTTATACATTACAATTTGCTAACTACTACTCACTCAGACATTTCAAGTTATACTTGAACTTACATACATCACATACATGACATATGTCGATCACATAGGCATTAGGCCAAATCCTTTCACTAGGGAGTTGCCCCAATCATAATACGCGTACACCCACGATGGATAGTCATGGCAAGTAGGAATCCAAGTTCCATATCCATTCAGTCATTTCCACAAACACTTGGGCCACACATTTTAGCATATATAGGGTATAATGGCCGTGGCGTGATTTAGGGCAAATCCTTTCGTCAAAGGGGGTATCGCCAATATAACAATCATGAATCCATGACAATTAGTCATGGCGAGCATGAATGAGAATTCCATACTCATTCAGCCATTTCCACAAACACTTAGAATACACTATTACAACATACATGGTGTATGTTAGTAAAACATGTATTAGGGTTATCCTTTAGCCAAGCTAGTATTTTATCCATGTATAATATATTACTACAGCAAATAATCATGATACATACATCTCCAAAATTTATACGTATACAGTATTTCTAGAATACACAATTTCAACATACGTAGCATTTACAAGTGAACATGTATTACGGCGATTCCTTTCGCCAAACTAGTATTTTATCCATATATAGTATAATCATACATTAAATAAACATGTCAAACACTTCTCCAAAAAAAATACGTATACGGTATTTCTACGTATATCTAGAGTATGTGAAATTCCATATTCTACAATGTTAATCGAAACAGGAAACGGAAAGCACTTTGTACATGTGCAATTGCATGCAGATCATGAATCTATCATTATCTGACATTGAAAGCGTTGAAAAACGTAACCTATACACCTAAAGTCCGCACCTTTTGTCGTAGAATCGTAATGGAGTTGATAGGTTTGCTAAGCTTCCGTATGCGGCAACTAGGCGACCTATAGAACGAAATAGGTTAGCTACTTCACAACCTACAACAGTCTAAACCCCAAAACAGATTAGGGTTAGGGTTTCTTACCTAGAAACGACGCCGGAAACGCCGGAAAAGCGTCAAGAAGGATGCGGTGGAGCATGGATAGCAGCAGGGAAGGACGGCAGGGAGATTCTCCCACTTCTCCCTCACTTTCTCTCTCTTTTCCCTCTCTCAAATCCAAATTCGTATGGCTGCCATGAGAGAGGGTTTAAGGTCCTTATATAGCCTCAAAACTCACCGAAATAGACTCCTGTTCAAAGGTTACTGCTAATATAGGTATTTCGTCACTTTTCCAGCTCAAAAGAGAGGTTCTGGTGGCCCTCCTTGAGCCAAACGTCAGACTTAAGCTCACCACACATGGATCTATGAGGGATTACGTTTTCGACTCGATCGGATTTCCAGATCGCACGTGGCGGACCACTTTCAGTTCAACGGTCAGTGGGCCACGATCCGAAATTCCAAGTACATGTAAATGTTCCTGAAATTTTTCTTAATCCGAGGGTGTAATTTGGTCTGATTCTGACGGTCTGGTTGCTTAATACTGATGCACAAGCGAATGGTGCCAGATCACTATTCCAGATATTTATTTTGGAAAGGGAATAGTGTTTTTCACACTCCCTCGCTCCGGATCGAAATAAATGACCGTGGGACATCGGTCGGAGCTGATTTTTGAGATGATTGTCAAGCCCAGTGGGGCGGTCCTAGTTCCTTAGCTTCGAGTTAATCGGACTCCCGATGTGCGATCTAAACCTAATACGAAGTTTCGTTTCATTCCCGAGAGCAGACGGGTAATGAGTTTGGCTCTAGACTTTAGGGTAACCTAGAGTCACATGTTTTACAAGTTTTGGGTCTTGCAGATCGTATTTAAAGCGATCCCAACGGATTTCATGGCTAATCGAGTTTGCACTTAGTTAACTTTGTTAAATTTCTAAAGGATTTAATCCTAATTGTTTTTTGGTTGAGATGGTACTTAGGCCTTTGTAGTTTGTATATAAAGTGATCCAAGTTTTACTACTTAGCTAGTTTAAGTTAGTGTCTAGGGCGAAAGTGCTTTGAAAAATTGAAGGCACAAAGTAGTAAAGGGGTGGGATTTGTGAAGGAAATGGGTTCAGAAGCGATTTTAGACTGTGGGGTTCAGTTCTGACGAAATAATAAGGTGTTAAGAGCAACCCATCGCCTAAGGACATCTAATCCCAGGTTGGCAAAAATCCGGGATGTTACAATCTACCCCCCTTAAAACAAAATTTCGCCCCCGAAATTGGCTAAGGGTAATAAGGGAAAATTTCTATTATTTCATTTGCCTAATGACTTATTGATTTCAAGTTTCTATGCGTGGTAGGGTATATACCAGCTGGTTCATTTTAGTCTACCCCCCTTAAAACTTAGTTGTTTATCCATTGCTCATACCCTAATGGTTTGCTACAATTTATTTCTTTACCTATTTGGAGTCTCGACGACAATTCCCAACAATTTAGAGTAAGATAACTGTTTTCATTGTTTGACCAACACGGAGAGACGGTAATAGTGGGCTCGATCCCGATACATCGATCATCTACCGGGCCAGGGTAGGAAGCTCATCGTATCCCTTCCGAATCCTGGTGGATCCTGGTCGTCCGCTCGTCAGCAGAGAGTCCATCGGTAGTCGCCCAGGATTGAGAATTGGGTCAAGCCGCGAATGTTTCGCAGTTGTATATTTCAGTAACTCCGTAGTCCGATCAATCTCTAAGAGTAGGGAATGCCCATCATTGAAAGGCTCAAATTGTTTATTCTAAGGTTGCCCTTTAGGTCTTAGTCTAAGAGAGTCCTCATTATTATCTATGTCCAAGGAAATGGTGAATCAAATCTTACTAGATCATCCTAAAACGGTTTCTCATAGTAGGGCAGGCTAGGGCTTCTATAATGTTCGTATTCAACGAGCACTGTTTCGATCCTGGGCCAGTGGGGTAGGGTCCACCACGTTTCCGCTGCGCCACCCAGATCAAAGAGGCGTATTAGGTGACCTAACTAGATTGGGTTCATAATGTTCTACCCCCCCTAAAATTTTATTTTCACCCTCAAGGCTCAAGAGCTATGCCCTGATCCGTATGTCGGAACAAGGTGTAATTTAAGTCTTATCCTTGACATGAAATGAAATGCGGTCTCCCACAATATCTGTCTTGGTACCTAGGATTATAGAAAGGGAGTATCACGGTCCCGACCTACCTTATGTACTCATGTCAAGCCTAAGCGGCAGGCTATCTTTCTGCGTTCATATGCACAAAAAGTATGCCGACATGGCATGTAACTTGGGACCTAATTCCTAACTATTTGTTGCCCATTTGGGCAATTCCTTGCCTAAAAGGAAAATCTCTATTGGCTATATATTCTTACACTTCTCAAAGACGAAGTTATAAACTTTTGGTTGTAAGTGGTCGGGCCAACACGGAAGGAAAGTTGTGTAGTGGGTTAGAATCGGATACATGGACCTTCTGCCTCGCGAAGACAGAAAGTTGCCATATCATTTCTTAATCCTAGTCGATTCCGACCTTCTGATCAGAGTTCATTGGTCACTACCAGGATTGAGAATTCAATTCAAACCGCGAATACTCGCTTATAGATAGTTTCTCTACTCCGTGTTCCCGATTGTACCAAGTCTTTGAGAAGGCAATTCTAAGGGTCGTATTGATTTGACCTAACATTAATTCTCTAATCGTGAATAGTTTCTACGTCAAACAAGCTCCCTAAGAGTTACTAAGGAAGCCTGTGTGTACTAAGGGGATTTAACGAAGGAATGGGTCCTCGCTCCAACCAACTTAAGCCGGCCAAACTAGTTCTATCATTCAATTGGCTTAGCCTAATTGATTAGTCTTTTACTTTCCTTAGCCTAACCAATAGTCTAGTCTTAATGTAGGAGTAGCGGAAATCCACTGGTTGTAATCCAAAGTCTATGCTTATACACTAGATGATTTTATACCCTTTCTAATATAGAAAATTGTTTATTGCTTAGGGTCAAACGTTGTCTAAGTAGAATTGAGTTGCCTGAACTTAAATTTAACTATACTCGAGCACTACACATATGCTCATTCCAACTAAGAGGGTCCTAAGGTTCACATTACATATTTGTTGGATTTCCTACACGGTCAGGCCTGTCTAAGTCTAAGAGCACCGCTCAAGTCCAAAACTCCGAGGGTCTATTTGTCAAACAACCATTTACTCAGAAAGCTTAAGCTATCAGAGTGCGGTAGGTTAATGTATATCAAGGGACTTTATCACTTCAACACTATTTGGCAAGTGGTCTTAAGTTGTATTAAATGTGACCGCATTACTAATCCTACCTCGGGATTGGGAGTGACATGGTTGGTAGGAGGGTGGGTGGGGATCAAAATTATTGGTATAGGCTTTGGAAAATGAGCCTGGTGTCGGAAAGTGTGAGATGGGATTTCCAAATCCCAGGATAATGATTTTCTAAGCGAAATTTGGAAGGACAACTCAGAGTTTACATTTAAATGCATACATCCCAAACACGGTATTAGAAAACATGGGATACAACCAATCTAGGGCCATACCATACACATACATTTATTATTACTTTTACAATTCAATCCACCTTACTCACCTAACGCAGTTGGCCGAACGGGCCCTAGAGGGAGAAAAGGGGCTGAAGTTTTTGGTTCTCCACGAACTTGGGTCTCAACAGTGGTTGTAGAGGCCCAAAGAACAGGGATTTGTAAAGGGAAGTGGAGAGATGGGTTGGGTAGAGAGGTTACACGTTTTTGAGCTCCAAATGAGGGGTGTAGGAGCTCAAATGAGAGAGAATGATGAGGGTAGGAGGATAGGTAGGGCTGTAAACGATGGAGTGATGTATGGTTGGACAGGAAACAACGAAATGGGCGATTGGAGTGGAGGTTTGAGAGAGAAAATAGCAAGAATAGGAGGAAAAGAGAGATGGGAGGGGCGTTTGAGAGAGAGGGGGCTTCCAGACCTAAAAATCCCAAACTCCAGCCAAAACCGCACGTGCCAGGGGGTAGGGGAGGTCAGGCCGACCAATCCCAGCCCCGGCCCGACCCGTACGGCCAAGTTTGGCGGAGGTCCACCGCCAGAGTGGCGGTTCCACCGCCGACCAAAGTGGCCGGTGGGCTTCCGCCGCAGGTGGGATGTGTTCTCCTTGGTCCCAAGGTGCCAAATGCACCCGGGTTCGACCCTGGATCTTAGTAAATTTAAGTGGGGAGGCCCCCGACTCCAGTTGAGGCATTTTCGGGGCCAATTTACAAACTAGAATGATTTTATATATCGTGTGACATATGATTTTGGGGTAGGAGGAGCTAATCTATCCAACTAACCCATTTACTTGGTTAGATTCCAAAGTTTGAATGGTCAAAAGTCCAATTTATACATATATTTACTATTTATAGTAAATTTTTGTTTAGGTGTTATTCTTCATCATTTATACGTTAGAATTTATATCTGGTATGATAGGATTTAGAAAAATTTAAAGAATGAAGTGGTGCAACGAAAGATTTTGAAGAAATTGGGTAAAAAAGGGTTTTAGGCTTTGGTGTTGTGGTTGACCCACAATCTAAGGACATTCGTCTCTAAGGAATGACTCAAACCCGTCGACTGATGGCCTAGAAGTGATTCGGGATTGTTTCGCTTGATCATGGGTGTGTACGGCCCAATCTCAACGGTCGATTTCGGTTGGTTTCGCCGTTCGGTGAATTTGGAAAATCCTAAGTTAGTTTCTACGTTTCGTCGCTCCCTCCTAAGTCAGAGTGCGTCAGAGTGCGTAGTGTGACCATAACCCAGGTCCAGTTTAATCAAAATCATGCTCTGATACCATCTTGTAACGCCCTGAAAATCGGGGGTCGAGCATAAACTCAACTCCCGAGTTCCAGAACATCACTTATGCAACAAAATGAATGATGATTGAATGTTGACTGTATTCGTGCATTGAACATGAGTGAGATTAAGCCAAAACAGCATATCATACTCCAGAGACAGTTAAATTTGCAAGCGGAAGACTGTGATAGATAGATAAAATATATAACTTATGGTGAGTCTCCAGAGTGTGATAACATTACCATGTTAAATAAATACAAGTGCAGTTCTAAAATGTACCAAATGTGAGGAAGTGTAATGCCTCCTATCCCATGTACCATAGCCCCGTCAATACAATATCAGGTCTTCATTGACCTGCCAGAGAGATACAGATAGGAGGATTCCTCCTATCATCATAGAAGTAGTCCGGCTCTGCTTCACAAGCATCGCCACCACCTGAAACTCAACAAATCTGGTTGGTGTGTACAACACCGTCCCGTAACGTGGGAGTGAGTGATCAACTCAGTGGAACAGTAAAGCATAGGTTAACATGTTATCAATTCAATCAACCAGTAATGATAAAGCATTACAAATCAAACAATTCTAACTACTCTTATTAAATGCAAGAATGAAATGACATGATGCTGTATGCCCTTGCCAAACCATCCTCAAGCGACATCATCTTACGTTCGCGAATGCTTACTCCCTCAGTGCGCCACATCTACAAAGCACATGCGGTGCGATGATGCTCATGATTACCAAGTTTTTATTAGTCCATTTCAAACAGCAGTATTGGGAAACTAAGGTACCTCCCTTGTATCATTCCCAAACATGATCCATTCTAGGGTCGTCAATCCTAGTTATTCTCATACGATGTTATGATTTGAGAAGCGTAGTGAAGGCATCGCAAAGGGCTCATCACCCGTCAGCGCGGATACAGATCTCACCGTATGCGGCTCAATTGCTGGCCGTCAGCTCGAGTACAGGTCTCACCGTACTCGGCTCAATCACTAGCCGTCAGCTCAAGTACAGGTCTCACCGTACTCGGCTCAACTCACACTCTAGTTGCTGTGAAAGACTCGTGGCCAATCACAGACCCTTGGAGTGTACTCGATGATACCACGGAGGACTCGTCGCCCGTCAGCACGAGCACAGATCTCACCGTACTCGGCTCTCGCCGAAGTATCGACAGCTCGAATACAGTGTCCCATACCACCATATTCGGCTCACGAGTTGATTGCGCAATGGTCACTACGGGGAGGCACATGGCCCCAGCGTAGGCCGACAGCTCGACCACGGTGTCCCATACCACCATGCCCGGCTCATGCGACTTAGCGGATCTAGGTACCATGGTTAAACGGGGATCGCCACTGGTAAGTTTGGTACCCTAGGTTCAAGCAGTAGCGACCAAACAGGGTGAACATGCATAAGGCAGATCGGGTTACTTGATGAGCTCGACTAGCACGATCGCCCGTTGAGCTGCACGACATGAAGTGCATAAACAACTTCGTGTGGCCTAGCCACTGCCGACAGGCAACGCACGACTCGAGTTCGTCGAACACATCCCACGTGGCAAATGAATCTCAGCCACGAGTTCAATCTCGTTACCGATTGCCTGGACTACAATCATAGCCCCAAACACAATCAATTACAGAGATATAAAGCAGTAATGGATCAGGATTCAAATCATACAATCAGTCTGGTATTATCCGTTTAGGGCTGCCAGGGCTGTTGCACGCACTCGTTGCTCCGCTCCCCCATCACCCATGACGGATCATACAACGTAAATATAGATTAAACATATGCATCACATAGTTAAAATCATAAAGCAGTTGAGCATGTTATGAATCACAACACAAGCATGAGTTTGTACATGTTCAATTCCTAATCACACAACTATCAAAGGAGATCATACACATAGTTTATAGAGGTTGAGAATCATGTCTCAACACCCTTATACATTACAATTTGCTAACTACTACTCACTCAGACATTTCAAGTTATACTTGAACTTACATACATCACATACATGACATATGTCGATCACATAGGCATTAGGCCAAATCCTTTCACTAGGGAGTTGCCCCAATCATAATACGCGTACACCCACGACGGATAGTCATGGCAAGTAGGAATCCAAGTTCCATATCCATTCAGTCATTTCCACAAACACTTGGGCCACACATTTTAGCATATATAGGGTATAATGGCCGTGGCGTGATTTAGGGCAAATCCTTTCGTCAAAGGGGGTATCGCCAATATAACAATCATGAATCCATGACAATTAGTCATGGCGAGCATGAATGAGAATTCCATACTCATTCAGCCATTTCCACAAACACTTAGAATACACTATTACAACATACATGGTGTATGTTAGTAAAACATGTATTAGGGTTATCCTTTAGCCAAGCTAGTATTTTATCCATGTATAATATATTACTACAGCAAATAATCATGATACATACATCTCCAAAATTTATACGTATACAGTATTTCTAGAATACACAATTTCAACATACGTAGCATTTACAAGTGAACATGTATTACGGCGATTCCTTTCGCCAAACTAGTATTTTATCCATATATAGTATAATCATACATTAAATAAACATGTCAAACACTTCTCCAAAAAAAATACGTATACGGTATTTCTACGTATATCTAGAGTATGTGAAATTCCATATTCTACAATGTTAATCGAAACAGGAAACGGAAAGCACTTTGTACATGTGCAATTGCATGCAGATCATGAATCTATCATTATCTGACATTGAAAGCGTTGAAAAACGTAACCTATACACCTAAAGTCCGCACCTTTTGTCGTAGAATCGTAATGGAGTTGATAGGTTTGCTAAGCTTCCGTATGCGGCAACTAGGCGACCTATAGAACGAAATAGGTTAGCTACTTCACAACCTACAACAGTCTAAACCCCAAAACAGATTAGGGTTAGGGTTTCTTACCTAGAAACGACGCCGGAAACGCCGAAAAAGCGTCAAGAAGGATGCGGTGGAGCATGGATAGCAGCAGGGAAGGACGGCAGGGAGATTCTCCCACTTCTCCCTCACTTTCTCTCTCTTTTCCCTCTCTCAAATCCAAATTCGTATGGCTGCCATGAGAGAGGGGTTTAAGGTCCTATATAGCCTCAAAACTCACCGAAATAGACTCCTGTTCAAAGGTTACTGCATATATAGGTATTTCGTCACTTTTCCAGCTCAAAAGAGAGGTTCTGGTGGCCCTCCTTGAGCCAAACGTCAGACTTAAGCTCACCACACATGGATCTATGAGGGATTACGTTTTCGACTCGATCGGATTTCCAGATCGCACGTGGCGGACCACTTTCAGTTCAACGGTCAGTGGGCCACGATCCGAAATTCCAAGTACATGTAAATGTTCCTGAAATTTTTCCTAATCCGAGGGTGTAATTTGGTCTGATTCTGACGGTCTGGTTGCTTAATACTGATGCACAAGCGAATGGTGCCAGATCACTATTCCAGATATTATTTTTGGAAAGGGAATAGTGTTTTTCACACTCCCTCGCTCCGGATCGAAATAAATGACCGTGGGACATCGGTCGGAGCTGCTGATTTTTGAGATGATGTCAAGCCAGTGGGGCGGTCCTAGTTCCTTAGCTTCGAGTTAATCGGACTCCCGATGTGCGATCTAGACCTAATACGAAGTTTCGTTTCATTCCGAGAGCAGACGGGTAATGAGTTCGGTTCTAAACTTTAGGGTAACCTAGAGTCACATGTTTTACAAGTTTTGGGTCTTGCAGATCGTATTTAAAGCGATCCCAACGGATTTCATGGCTAATCGAGTTTGCACTTAGTTAACTTTGTTAAATTTCTAAAGGATTTAATCCTAATTGTTTTCTGGTTGAGATGGTACTTAGGCCTTTGTAGTTTGTATATAAAGTGATCCAAGTTTTACTACTTAGCTAGTTTAAGTTAGTGTCTAGGGCGAAAGTGCTTTGAAAAATTGAAAGCACAAGGTAGTAAAGGGGTGGGATTTGTGAAGGAAATGGGTTCAGAAGCGATTTTAGACTGTGGGGTTCAGTTCTGACGAATAATAAGGTGTTAGGAGCAACCCATCGCCTAAGGACATCTAATCCCAGGTTGGCAAAAATCCGGGATGTTACACAG
>JAJHSJ010000019.1:29927966-30027966 GCA_021015155.1 Magnolia officinalis
TGGATGGTGGAGATGGGAGATGAGAGGGTAGGAAAGGTGGGCCACACTTGTAGCTCTCTTGGAGGGTTTGGGAATGGCTTGGACGTATGAAGGTTTGCTTGGAATGAGATTTGGAAAAGAGAGAGACTTGTAAAGGGAGAGAGAAATGGATGATGTTTGATGTGGTGAGCGATGGGTGTAAGAGGCTCTTTTTTACTTTTGGGGTAAAAGGTGTAAGAGAGGTATGGGTTTTGTAAGAACTTTTTGACTTTTGGGGCTTGCTTAGGGAAGGGTGTGAGGTGATGTGTACTTGACATGATGGGATGGATTGATTGATTGATGAATGTGACAAGCCGTAGAGATTCTCTTGGGATTCACAACGCGTGGCATTTTCCTCGCACCGAACGCTGACCCACATCTCTTGACCAGAGAATCACCTCGGCGCGCGAGTCGCGGCATCGGAACCGTGGCGACAGTGCGGTAGCAAGGGTACAAGTCTCGGGTTGAGTCGACTCGGGTTGACAGCATGTTAATTAGGGTCGCGCGCAACACCGGTTAAGGGTCGAAGGTTGCAAGAATTTGACTGAAAAGACCGCGGGAATTTACGGAACCGTACAGTCTAGGATACAGGTCTTAAAGTACTTCCCCGACCACATTCATCATCAGAAAGCATTAGAGTTCGAGACTCTGGTGCAGGGGGACATGACTGTGGCACATTACGCGGCTCATTTTATGGCGCTATCGAGGTTCACGCCATATCTGGTTGATGATGAGGGGCGGAAGGCCCGTCATTTCGAGAACGGATTGCGTTACTGTCTTCGAGGCCGTGTTATTGGGCATGAGCTCCCGACCTTTCAGGCGGTAGTACGGAGGTCCCAGATTTATGAGACTGAGTGGGCTGGCGGGCAGAGCGATTGAGATCAGAGGAGGGGTCGGAAGAGGCAGGCCCCCCCTAGTAGCTCGCAGCAGCATCGACGACCGCAGAGATACAGGTGCCACCCATCCGCTAGAGCACCAATAGTACCAACAGCACCATCGACACCTCTAACACCACCCCAACACCATTTTCAGGGACTTGTTTTGGATGTGGTGGGACAGGGCACCACATACTTGAGTGCTCCCGCCCTCATTTGCTACAGCCGAGAGGGCCACAACAGCCTCCAGCGCAGCAGCGATGGCAGCAGCAGCGACCCCATCAGCAACGACTGCAGCCACCTCAGCCGGCGAGGCCCCAGCAGCAGGAGAGACAACAGTACAGGGTGTCGCAGAGGCATCAACAGCACCAGGGACCTCAGAGGGGACAGACACCTCCCCAGCCAGCTCAGGCTGGATTCTATACAACTCAGCAGGACCCACAGACTTCCGGAGGAGTCATTAATGGTATACTTCCAGTTCTTCATGCATCGCCCGAGTACTATTTGATTCCGGTTCTTCGCACTCATTCATGTCTGAGGAATTTTGTCGATAGACTGGATTACTGACAGAGTCTACTAGTCAAGGATTGATGGTATCGACGCCCTTGGGGAAGACCATAGTATTGGGCCATTTCTGTTCGTCTTGTCTCGTTCTGGTCAGTGATATCTTTTTGCCTGCCGACTTGTATGTGCTACCGATGTTAGACTTTAACGTTATCTTGGGCATGGATTGGCTTGCTGAGTACCCAAACCTAAGCCTACAACCTAAACCTAAACCTAAACCTATAACCTAAACTAAAAACCTAAACCTAAGCCCAAAACCTAAATGTTTTCTCAATCCCTAAACCTATAACCTATAACCTAAACCCAAACTCGAACCCGATTTCCTAACCCTAAACCTTCACCTATTCTCAATTCCCTAAAGCTTAACCTATAACCTAACCTAAACCTAAACCTATAACCTAAACATAAACCTTAACCTTTAACCTTAACCTAAACATAAAACCTAACCCAAACCTTAACCTATAACCTATAACCTAAACCAAAACCTTTATGACGTAAACCTAAACCTAAACCTTAACCTATAACCTAAACTCAATTCCCTAAACCTTAACCTATAACTTATAACCTATAACCTATACCTTAAACCTATAACTTATAACCTAAACTCAATTCCCTAAACCTAAACCTATAACCAATAACCTATAGCCTAAACATATAACTTGTAACGTATAGGTTATACTTAATTCCCTAAACCTTAACCTATAACTAATAACCTATAACCTAAACTCAATTCCCAAAACTGTAACCTATAACCTATAACCTAAACCTATAACCTATAACCTAAACTCAATTCCCTATACCTTAACCTATAACGTATAACGTAAACCTATAACCTAAAACCTAAACTCAATTCCCTTAACCTTAACCTATAACCTATAACCCATAACCTATAAACTAAACCTATAACCTATAACCTATATAACCTATAACCTAAACCTATACCTTAACCGATAACCTAAACCTATACCTAAACCTAAACCTATAACCTAAACCTAAACCGTAACCTATAACCTAAACCTATACTTATAACCTTAACCTAAACCTATTCTCAAATCCCAAAACCTATACTTATAACCTAAACCTAAACCTTAGCCTATAACCTAAACCTAAACTTATAACCTTAACCTAAACCTATTCTCAAATCCCAAAACCTAAACCTAAACCTTAACCTATAACCTAAACTTAAACATAAATTTAAACTTATAACCTACACTTATAACCTAAACCGAAACCTTAACACATAACCTTAAACCTAAACCCAAACCTAAACCCGATCCCGAACCCGAACCTTAACCTATAACCTATAACCTAAACCTTAAACTATAACCTATAACCTATTCTCAATTCCCTAAAGCTATAACCTATAACCTAAGCCTAAACCCAAACCTAAGCCTATAACCTAAACCTAAACATATAACCTAAACCTATACCTAAACTTAAACATATAACCAAAACCTAAACCTTAACCTATAACCTATTCTCAAATCCCAAAACCAATAGCCTAAACCTAAACCTTAACCTAAACTTATAACCTATTAGCAAATCCCAAAACCTATAACCTAAACCCAAACATAAACCCAAACCCGAACCCGAACCCGAACCCGAATTCCTAAACCTGAACCTAAATATATAGCCTATAACCTATACCTAAACCTACACCTATAACTTATACCTTAACCTATAACCTAAACTTAAACCTAAACCTAAACTTAAACCTAAACCTAAACTTATAACCTGTAACTTAAACCACCTACAACCTACACTTATAACCTTAACCTAACTTATACTTATAACCTATAACCTAAACTTAAACCTAAACCTATAACCTTAACCTATAAGGATAACCTATAACCTATAACTTAAACCTAAAACCTAAAACCTAAACTTAAACCTAAAACCTAAATGTACTCTCAAATTCCTAAGCCTAAACCTACACTTAATTCGAATATCAACTCCTTAACCTAAACCTAAACCTATACTTGAAAACCTAAACCTAAACCCAAACCTAAACCCGAACCCGAACCCGATTTCCTAAACCTAAACCTTAACCCATTCTCAATTCCCAAAACCTTAACCTATAACCTTAACCTAAACCTAAAACCTAAACCTAAACCTAAAACCTAAATGTATTCTCAAATCCCTAAACGTATAACCTATAACCTAAACCCAAACCTAAACCTATAACCTTAAACTAAACCTATAACCTAAACCCAAACCAAAACCTATAACTTAAACCTAAACCTAAACCTATGACATATAACATAAACCTAAACCTAAAGCTATAACCTAAACCTAAACCTATAATCTAAACCTAAACGTATAACCTAAACCTAAAACCTAAACCTAAATTTATTCTCAAATCCCTAACCTATAACCTATAACTTAAAACCAAACCCGAACACGATTTCCTAAACTTAAAGCTTAACTGTAACATCCTGGATTTTCGCCAACCTGGAATTAGACGTCCTTGGGCGATGGGTCAATCCTAACACAGGTTTAACTTCCCAAACGCTCAATTAAAGCCTCAAATCCCTTTTTAAACAATTTTCTTCACAAATCCCACCCTTCACTACCTTGTGCTTTCAATTTTTCAAAGCACTTTCGCCCTAGACACTATCTTAAACTAGCTAAGTAGTAAAACTTGGATCACTTTATATACAAACTGCAAAGGCCTAAGTACCATCTCAACCAGAAAATAATTAGGATTAAATCCTTTAGAAATTTAACAAAGTTAACTAAGTGCAAAACTCGATTAGCCATGAAATCCGTTGGGATCGCTTTAAATACGATCTGCAAGACCCAAAACTTGCAAAATCAGTGACTCTAGGTTACCCTAAAGTTTAGAACCAAACTCATTTCCCGTCTGCTCTCGGGAATGAAACGAAACTTCGTATTAGGTCTAGACCGCACATCGGGAGTCCGATTAACACGAAGCTAAGGAACTAGGACCACCTCACTGGGCTTGACAATCATCTCAAAAATCAGATCCAGCCGATGTCCCACGGCCATTCGTTTTGATCCGGAGCGAGGGAGTGTGAAAAACACTATTCCCATTCCAAAATAAATATCTGGAATAGTGATATGGCACCATTCGCTTGCGCATCAGTATTAAGCAACCAGACCGTCAGAATCAGACTAAATTACACCCTCGGATTAAGAAAAATTTCAGGAACATTTACATGTACTTGGAATTTCGGATCGTGGCCCACTGACCGTTGAACTGAAAGTGGTCCGCCACGTGCGATCTGAGAATCCGATCGAGTCGAAAACGTAATCCCACATAGATCCATGTGTGGTGAGCTTAAGTCTGACGTTTGGCTCAAGGAGGGCCACCAGAACCTCTCTTTTGAGCTGGAAAAGTGATGAAATACCTATATTAGCAGTAACCCTTGAACAGGAGTCTATTTCGGTGAGTTTTGAGACTATATAAGGACCTTAAACCCTCTCTCATGGCAGCCATACGAATTTGGGTTTTGAAAGAGGGAAAAGAGAGAGGAAGTGAGGGAGAGTGGGAGAATCTCTCTACCGTCGTTCCCTGCCACCGCACGAGCTGCACCATCCCTTTCTTGAAGCTTTTCTGGCGTTTCCGGCGTCGTTTCTAGGTAAGAAACCCTAACCCTAATCTATTTTGGGGTTTAGACTGTTGTAGGTTGTGAAATAGCTAACCTATTTCGTTCTCTAGGTTGCCAAACTGCCGAATACGGAAGCTTAGCAAACCTATCAACTCCGTTACGATTCTACGACAAAAGGTGCAGACTTTAGGTGTATAGGTTAGGGTTTTCAACGCTTTCAATATCAGATAATGATAGATTCATGATCTGCATGCAATTGCACATGTACAAAGTGTTTTCCGTTTCCTGTTTCGATTAACGTTGTAGAATATGGAATTTCACATACTCTAGGTATACGTAGAAATACCGTATACGTATTTTTTTTGGAGAAATGTTTGACATGTTTATTTAATGTATGATTATACTATATATGGATAAAATACTAGTTTGGCGAAAGGAATCGCCGTAATACATGTTCACTTGTAAATGCTACGTATGTTGAAATTGTGTATTCTAGAAATACCGTATATGTGTAAGTTTTGGAAATGTAATTGTCATGATTATTTGTTGTATGATTATGGTATACATGGATAAAATACTCGTTTGGCTAAAGGATAACCCTAATACATGTTTTACTAACATACACCATGTATGTTGTAATAGTGTATTCTAAGTGTTTGTGGAAATGGCTGAATGAGTATAGAATTCTCATTCGTGCTCGCCATGACTAATTGTCATGGATTCATGATTGATGTATTGGTGATACCCCCTTTGACGAAAGGATTTGCCCTAAGTCACGCCACGTCCAATATACACTATATATGCTAAAATGTGTGACCCAAGTGTTTGTGGAAATGGCTGAATGAATATGGAACTTGGATTCTTGCTTGCCATGACTATCCGTCGTGGGTGTACGTGTGTTATGATTGGGGTAACTCCCTAGTGAAAGGATTTGGCCTAATGCCTATGTGATCGACATATGTCATGTATGTTGATGTATGTTTGTTTAAGTGTTTCTTGAAATGTCTGAATGTGTAGTAGTTAGCAAATTGTAATGTATAAGGGTGTTGAGATATGATTCTCAACCTCTTTTAACTATGTGTATGATCTCCTTTGATAGTTGTGTGATTAGGAATTGAACATGTACAAACTCATGCTTGTGTTGTGATTCATAACATGCTCAACTGCTTTATGATTTTAACTATGTAATGCATATGTTTAAATTTATATTTACGTTGTATGATCCGTCATGGGTGATGGGGGAGCGGAGCAACGAGTGCGTGCAACAGCCCTGGCAGCCCTAAACGGATAATACCAAACCTTGACTGTATGAGTTGAATCTTAATCCAGTACTGCTTTGTCTATCTGCAATTGATTGTGTTTGGGGCTATGATTATGGCCCAGGCAATCGGTAACGGGATTGAACTCGTGGCTGAGATTCATTTGCCACGTGGGATGTGTTCGACAAACTCGAGTCGTGCGTTGCCTGTCGGCAGTGGCTAGGCCACACGAAGTTGTTTATGCACTTCATGTCGTGCAGCTCAACGGGCGATCGTGCTAGTCGAGCTCGTCAAGTAACCCGATCTGCCTTATGCATGTTCACCCTGTTTGGACGCTACTGCTTGAACCTAGGGTACCAAACTTACCAGTGAAACCCCTTTTAACCATGGTACCTCGATCCGCTAAGATGCATGAGCCGGGCATGGTGGTATGGGACACCGTGGTCGAGCTGTTGGCCTACGCTGGGGCCATGTGCCTCCCCGTAGTGACCATTGCGCAACCAAAATCGTGAGCCGAATACGGTGGTATGAGACACTGTATTCGAGTTGTCGATACTTACAGCCAGAGCCGAGTACGGTGAGACCTGTGCTCGTGCTGACGGGCGACGAGTCCTCCGTAGCATCTTCGAGTATACTCCAAGGGTCTGTGATTGGCGACGAGTTTTTCACAACAACTAGAGTATGAGTTGAGCCGAGTACGGTGAGACCTGTACTCGAGCTGACGGCTAGTGATTGAGCCGAGTACGGTGAGACCTGTCCTCGAGCTGACAGCCAGCAATTGAGCAGCATGCGGTGAGATTTGTATCCGCGCTGACGGGTGACGAGCCCTTTGCGATGCCTTCACTACGCTTCTCAAACCATAATATCGTATGAGATTAACTAGGATTGACGACCCTAGAATGGATCATGTTTGGGGAATGATACAAGGGAAGTACCTTAGTTTCCCAATATTGCTGTTTGAAATGGACTAATAAAAACTTGGTAATCATGAGCATCATCGCACTGCATGTGCTTTGTAGATGTGGCGCACTGAGGGAGTTAGCATTCGCGAACGTAAGATGATGTCGCTTGAGGGTGGTTTGGCAAGGGCATACAACATCATGTCATTTCATTCTCGCACTTAATAAGAGTAGTTAGAATTGTTTGATTTGTACTGCTTTATCATTACTGCTTGATTGAATTGATAACATGTTAACCTATGCTTTACTGTTCCACTGAGTTGATCACTCACTCCCACGTTACGGGACGGTGTTGTACACACCAACCAGATTTGTTGAGTTTCAGGTGGTGGCGATGCTTGTGAAGCAGAGCCGGACTACTTCTATGATGATAGGAGGAATTCTCCTATCTGTATCTCTCTGGCAGGTCAATGAAGACCTGATATTGTATTGATGGGGCTATGGTACATGGGATATGAGGCATTACACTTCCTCACATTTGGTACAATTTAGAACTGCACTTGTATTTATTTAACCTGGTAATGTTATCACACTCTGGAGACTCATCATAAGTTATATATTTTATCTATCTATCACAGTCTTCCGCTTGCAAATTTAACTGTCTTTGGAGTATGATATGCTGTTTTGGCTTAATCTCACTCATGTTCAATGCACGAATACAGTCAACATTCAATCATCATTCATTTTATTGCATAAGTGATGTTCTGGAACTCGAGAGTTGAGTTTATGTTCGACCCCCGATTTTTAGGGCGTTACATTAACCTATTCTCAATTACCTAAACCTTAATCTATAACCTGACCTAAACCTAAACCTATAACCTAAACATAAACTATAACCTTTAACCATAACCTAAACTTAAAACCTAACCCAAACCTTAACCTATAACCTATAACCTAAACCTAAACCTCTATAACCTAAACCTAAACCTAAACCTTAACGTATAACCTATAACCTATAGGTTAGACTCAATTCCCTAAACCTTAACCTTTAACCTATAACCTATAACCTATAACCTAAACTCAATTCCCTAAACCTTAACCTGTAACCTATAACCTAAAATCAATTCCCTAAACCTTAACCTATAACCTATAACCTATAACCTAAACCTATACCTTAACATATAGCCTAAACCTACACCTAAACCTAAACATATAACCTAAACCTAAACCTTAACCTATAACCTAAACCTATAATTATAACCTTAACCTAAACTTATAACCTTAACCTAAACCTTTTCTCAAATCCCAAAACCTATCCTTATAACCTAAACCTATAACCTAAACCTAAACTTATAACCTTAATCAAAACCTATTATCAAATCCCAAAACCTAAACCTAAACCTTAACCTATAACCTAAACTTAAACTTATAACCTAAACCTGTAACCTAAACCTAAACCTTAACCTATAACCTAAACCTTAACCTATAACCTTAAACCTAAACCCAAACCTAAACCCGATCCCGAACCTGAACCTTAACCTATAACCTATAACATATACCCTATTCTCAATTCCCTAAAGCTATAACCTATAACCTAAACCTACACCCAAACCTAAGTCTATAACCTTGACCTAAACCTATAACCTAAACTTAAACCTATAACCTAAACCTATAACCTATACCTATACCTAAACATAAACCTAAACCTTAACCTATAACCTAAACCTGTAACCTATTCTCAAATCCCAAAACCTATAACCTAAACCCGAACATAAAATCGAACCCAAACCCGAACCCGAACCCGAATTCCTAAACCTCAACCTAAATATATAACCTATAACCTATAACCTATACCTAAACCTAAAACCTATACCTAAAGAAGCTTGATTATTTGAATTGTATATAGAACTAAAGAGGATCCTACAAAATTAATGAAATGGATCACTGAGAACTAGCCTCAAATATTATGAATAGATGGTTCAACTTAACATATCCATTGGGATGAGTCACGGAAAGAGGCTTCAATCATATGATGAGTTTATATCACTAACAACAACTTGGATCAACTTAGCATATCCATTACCAAGGATCGTGAAAAGAAACTTTAGTCATACAACGAGTTTAGATCATGAAAAGCATCTTTAATCATATGATGAGTTTGGGTCATGAAAAGCAGCTCCAATCCTATGATGAGTTTGGAACGCTGAATGAGCCGAATCATATGAACAATTTGGATTCACTGAATGCCCCAAGCATGTCAATGTTTTTTATCCATCGAAATGACTCATGTCAAAGGTTTGGATCACTATAAATGGGCCAAATTTTATGAATTTGGATCGTAGTAAAAAGAAACTTGATTGTTTGAATTGTCTTTAGAACTGAAGAGGGTCTTAAAAAATTAATGAAGTGGATAACTGAGAACCAGCCTCAAATATTACGAATAGATGGTTTAACTTAACATATCCATTGGGATGGGTCATATAAAGAGGCTTCAATTTTATGATGAGTTTAGATCACTCGCAAGCACAAATCATATGATGCATTTGGATTGCTGAATGGGCCGAATTATATAAGAAGTTCAAATCCGTTAAATGGCCAAACACGTTAAAGGTTTTGATCCATTGAAATGGCCCTAGCATGTCAAAGGTTTGGATCAATAGAAATGGGCCAAATCATATGAACAATTTGGTTCATTTGTAAAGCTGAAGAGGGTCCTATAAAATTTTGAGCATCGATCAAATTAGTATATCCATTGCCAAGGATCATGAAAAGTAGCTTTAATCATATGATGAGTTTATATTAAGAAAGGCAGCTTCAATCATACAAGTTTGGACCATGAAAAGTAGCTTCAATCCTATGATGTGTTTGGATCACTGAATGAGTTGAATCATATGAACAATTTGGATCCACTGAATGCCCTATGTCAAAGGTTTGGATCACTATTAATGGGTCAAATCATATGAATTTGGATCATTGTAAAAAGAAACTTGATTGTTTGAATTGTGTATAGAACTGAAGAGGGTCCTACAAAATTAACTAAGTGGATCACTGAGAACTAGCCTCAAATATTACGAATATATGGTTCAACTTAACATATCTAATGGGATGGGTCATGGAAAGAGGCTTCAATCATATCATTAGTTTAGATCACTAATTGCAACACGAATCATATGATGCATTTGGATCGTCGAATGGGCCGAAGCATATAAGAAGTTCAAATCCGCTAAATTGCCTAAGCACGTTAAAGGTTTTGATCTATTGAAATGGCTGAAGCATGACAAAGGTTTGGATCACTAGAAATGGGCCATCATATGAACAGTTTCGATCATTAGAAAAGTTGAAGAGGGTCCAATAAAATTTTGGGCATGGATCAACTTAGCATATCCATTGCCAAGGATAATGAAAAGCAACTTTAATCATATGATGAGTTTGGATCATGAAAAGTAGTTTCAATCATATGATGAGTTTGGATCATGAAAAGCAGCTTCAATCGTAGGATGAGTTTGGATAGCTGAATGAGCCAAATTATATGAACAATTTGTATCCACTGAATGACCCAAGCATGTCAATGTTTTTTATCCATCCAAACGACCAATGTCAAAGGTTTGGATCACTAGAAATGGGCCAAATCATATGAATTTGGATCATTGTAAAAAGAAACTTATTCTTTGAATTGTGTATGGAACTGAAGTGGATCACTGAGAACCAGCCTCAAATATTACGAATGGATGGTTCAACTTAACCTAACAATTAGGATGGGTCATGGAAAGTGGCTTCAATCATGCAATGAGTTTAGATCATTTATAGCAACATGAATCATATGATGCGTTTGGATCGCTGAATGGGCTGAATTAAATAAGAAGTTCAAATTCGCTAAATGGCCTAAGCACGTTAAAGGTTTTAATCCATTGAAATGGCCCAAGCATGTTAAAGGTTTGGATCACTAGAAATGGGCCAAATCATATGAACAATTAAGATCATTTGAAAAGCTGAAGAGGGTCCTACAAAAGTTTGGGCATGGATCAACTAAGCATATCCATTCCCAAGGATCAAGAAAAGCAACTTTAATAACTTGGATCGCTGAATGGGCAGAAGCATACAAGTACAAATCCGCTAAATTGCCTAAGCACGTTAAAGGTTTTAATCCATTGAAATGGCCCAAGCATGTTAAAGGTTTGGATCACTAGAAATGGGTCAGATCGTATGAACAGTTTCAATCATAAGTAAAGTTGAAGAGGTTCCTAAAAAATTTTGGGCATGGATCAACTTGGCATATCCTTTGGATAATGAAAGCCAGCTTTAATCATATGATGAGTTTGGATCATGAAAAGTACGTTCAATCATATGATGAGTTTGGATAGCTGAATTAGCCAAATTATATGAACAATTTGTATCCACTGAATGGCCCAAGCATATCCATTGCCAAGGATAATGAAAAGCAGCTTTAATCGTATGATGAGTTTGGATAGCTAATGAGCATATCCATTGCCAAGGATAATTAAATACTGCTTTAATCATATGATGAGTTTGGATCATGAAAAGTAGGTTCAATCATATGATGAGTTTGGATCATGAAAAGCAACTTCAATCGTAGGATGAGTTTGGATAGCTGAATGAGCTGAATTATATGAACAATTTGTATCCACTAAATGGCCCAAGCATGTCAATGTTTTTTATCCATAGAAGTGGCCCATGTCAAAGGTTTGGATCACTATAAATGGGCCAAATCATATGAATTTGGATCATAGTAAAAAGAAACTTGATTGTTTGAATTGTGTTTAGAACTGAAGAGGGTCCTACAAAATTAACGAAGTGGATAACTGAGAATCAACCTCAAATATTACGAATAGATGATTCAACTTAACATATCCATTGGGATGAGTCATGAAAAGAGGCTTCAATCTTATGATGAGCTTAGATCACTAACAACAGCACGAATCATATGATGCATTTGGATCACTGAATGGGCCGAATCATATAAGAAGTTCAAATCCACTAAATGGCCAAACACATTAAAGGTTTTAGATACATTGAAATGGCCTAAGCATGTCAAAGGTTTGGATCACTAGAAATGGGCCAAATCA
Organism: Magnolia officinalis; assembly: GCA_021015155.1. NCBI lineage: Eukaryota > Viridiplantae > Streptophyta > Magnoliopsida > Magnoliales > Magnoliaceae > Magnolia > Magnolia officinalis. The sequence continues at coordinate 29,940,238 of JAJHSJ010000019.1, forward strand.
TATTAACAATTAGGATCATTTGCAAAGCTGAAGAGGGTCCTACAAAAGTTTGAGCATGGATCAACTAAGCATATCCATTGCCAAGGATCATGAATAGCAGCACGAATCATATGATGCGTTTGGATTGCTGAATGGCCCAAGCACGTTAAAGGTTTTGATCCATTGAAATGGCCCAAGCATGTCAAAGGTTTGGATCATTAGAAATAGGACAAATCATATGAACAATTAGGATCATTTATAAAGTTGAAGGGGGTCCTACAAAAGTTTGGGCATGGAACAACTAGCATATCCATTGCCAAGGATCATGAAAAGCAACTTTAATCATTTGGATCGCTGAATGGGCCGCTAAATTGAATAAGCACTTTAAAGGTTTTGATCCATTAAAATGGTCCAAGCATGTCAAAGGATTGGATCACTAGAAATGGGCCAGATCATATGAACAATTTCGATCATTAGTAAAGTTGAAGAGGTTGGTAAAAAATTTTGGGCATGGATCAACTTAGTATATCCATTGCCAAGGATAATGAAAAGCATCTTTAATCATATGATGAGTTTGGATCATGAATAGTAAGTTCAATCATATGATGAGCTTGGATCATGAAAAGTAGCTTCAATCGTAAGATGAGTTTGGATAGCTAAATGAGCCGAATTATATGAACAATTTGTATCCACTGAATGACCTAAGCATGTCAATGTTTTTTTATCCATCAAAATGGCCCATGTCAAAGGTTTGGATCACTATAAATGGGCCCAATGATATGAATTTGGATCGTAGTAAAAAGAAACTTGATTGTTTGAATTGTGTTTAGAACTGAAGAGGGTCCTACAAAATTAACGAAGTGGATAACTGAGAACCAACCTCAAATATTACGAATAGATGGTTCAACTTAACATACCCATTGGGATGGGTCATGAAAAGAGGCTTCAATCTTATGCTGAGCTTAGATCACTAACAACAACACAAATCATATGATGCATTTGGATCGCTGAATGGGCCGAATCATATAAGAAGTTCAAATCCACTAAATTGCTGAAGCACGTTAAATACATTGATCATGATGAAAGGAAAATAGAAATCTCAGTCGGATAAATGGTGCTAATTCAAGGTAATTACGAACCATCAACTAAAAGATGATCTTTTAGAAATTGAAACGAGAACTGAAAAAATGACAATGATAAAATGATAAAGAAATCGAGAAAAGAACATTTAGATGCAAATGAATGTGTCCACACGTGCAACATGGGTAGAAGCCCAAATCATATTGATGCATTTGGATCGCTGAATGGGTCGAATCATATAAGAAGTTCAAATCCACTAAATTGCCGAAGCACGTTAAATACATTGAGCATGATGAAAGGAAAATATAGAAACCTCAGCCCGGATAAATGGTGCTAATTCAAGGTAATTACGAACCATTAACTAAAAGATGATCTTTTAGAAATTGAAACGGGAATTGAAAAAATGACAAAATTATAAAGAAATCGAGAAAAGAATTCACATTTAGATGCAAATGAATGTGTCCACACATGCAACATGGGTAGAAGCCCGATTGTCAAACTTAATTCTATAGCATTTAAGCAATCATGAAAGGTAAAGATAAATTAGTACAGGGTGCATAGGATGATATTTAGCTTACATGAATGATTAGCTTTTGCCCCCCACGATGGATTTCAATTCTCCAAGTAGATTCCATTCAAGGACAGTCTGAGTCTAAATACATTGAGCATGATGAAAGGAAAAACAAATCTCAGCAGGATAAATGGTGCTGATTCAAGGTAATTACGAACCATCAACTAAAATATGATTTTTTAGAAATTGAACCGGGAACTGAAAAAATGACAAAATGATAAGGAAATTGAGAAAAAGAATTCACATTTAGATACAAATGGCAAAGCAGAATACCTTTGACAAAAACATTATAACATGGATTAATTGATGACATATTAAACCACAGATAAGTATATGTTATTAAGCTCTGTTATTCCTCAAAAAGAAAGTGAAGGTATAATTAAACTTCTTCTAAGTTCAACCTTGCAGCAGATGATGAAATCTTAGCCCTGTTAATATAGGATTAAGCGCACTAGCTGAGCTTGAAATGTGGAGGGAAACAACGCATCAGCTTAACTCGCAAACACAGTCCAATAAATGTTCCCATGCTATAATGTTGGATGGTTGGAGTGAAGGTAATCCTAACAGTTCATGTCACGCCCCAAACTCGGAAACCGAGCTCACAAAATTCCCGATCGCCGACTCCGGTGCCGACAGCCTCCGCAGTACCCCATTCTCGGCTCCCAGCGTCCATACGCCGGATTCCGATCCTGGGATCCTACAAGGAGGATTTTCCAATGTACATTTAACTCGTAATAAGCATAACCACAAGTTTACCCAAATCACGAAGGCAACACTATCATCATATATCCACTAATATGAATAATTGAATACAATGCTGAAAGGGAAATACATATGTCAAAAATCAAAGCTCCATAAGTCCGTTGCACACTTCAAGCTCAATGCTGCTACAACCTAATGCCACCTGCACGCATCTATTGTGCATAAGCTTATAGAAAGCTTAGTAGGCGGTGAAAGTGTGTGTACAAGGTAAGTGCCAAGTAAGCAATATCAGAGTAATCAAAGTAAGTGGAAGCACTGACAAGTCCATGAGTCATACAATATCAAGGTACACAATGCAAATCAGCTATGTAAATGAGGTGTCAGAGCGAGCCAAATATTAGATGTCGAGGATACAATGTCATTAATCATACAATATCGAAATAAGCAGAAATATACTGATAAGTCTATGAGTGACATCAGCCATACCAAGGCTATGCGATGCAAGGCATGAGTACTAACGGCCATATCAATGCAGAAACATGACAACCCAAAATGCTAAGTACTGTGAATGCAAATGTGATATGCGGTGTGAATGAAATGACCAGGCTGGAGTGAAGTCGGGATGATAGTACGTAGTGTCGCAGGCTATGGGGTCCATCACGAGGGACTTCTATCCAAACCAGTCGCATACCTAAATTTGGATAGTCAGACTCAATGTGGTAAACTCCTGATCTCAGGTCAGTCGTGCGCTGTAACGACCCGTAAATTTTCGTACTTTGGCTCGAGTACCATCTCGACCAGAAATCAATTAGGATTAAATCCTTTAGAAAATTAACAAAGTTAACTAAGTACAAAACTCGATTAGCCGTGAAATCTGTTGGGATCGCTTTAAATACGATCTGCAAGACCCAAAACTTGCAAAATCAGTGACTCTAGGTTACCCTAAAGTTATAGAACCAAACTCATTACCCGGCTGCTCTCGGGAATGAAATGAAACTTCGTATTAGGTCTAGACCGCACATCGGAAGTCCGATTAACACGAAGTTAAGGAACTAGGACCGCCTCACTGGGCTTGACAACCACCTCAGAAATCAGGTCCAGTCGATGTCCCACGGCCATTCGTTTGGATCCGGAGCGAGGGAGTGTGAAAAACACTATTCCCTTTACAAAATAAATATCTGGAATAGTGATCTGGCACCATTCGCTTGCGCATCAGTATTAAGTAACCAGACCGTCAGAATCAGACCAAATTACACCCTCGTATCAAGAAAAATTTCAGGAACATTTACATGTACTTGGAATTTTGGATCGTGACCCACTGACCGTTGAACTGAAAGTGGTCCGCCACGTGCGATCTGGGAATCCGATCGAGTCGAAAATGTAATCCCACGTAGATCCATGTGTGGAGAGCTTAAGTCTGACGTTTGGCTCAAGGAGGGCCACCAGAACCCCTCTTTTGAGCTGAAAAAGTGTCGAAATACCTATATTAGCAGTAACCCTTGAACCTGAGTCTATTTTGGAGAGGTTTTAGGCTATAAAAGTGGCTTAGAACAGCCCCTTTCACAGCCATACGAATTTGGGATAAAACCCTAGAGAGAGAGAGAGAGAAAAGGGAGAGAAGCTTGGGATTTGTGGGAGTACTTCCTCCTGCTGCTTTCAATCATCGCACGGCCTACACCGCCTCTTTTCAGGCGCTTTCCCGGCGGTATCCACTCCATTTTAAGGTGAGAAACCCTAACCCTAGGTCTGATTTGAAGTGTGTTGGCTATAGGTTGTGAAACAACTAACCGATTTCACTCTTTAGTCTAGAAAACTCCCGTATACGGAAGCTCATCCAACCCTGTTGATTCGTTGAGATTCCAAGGTGAAAGGTGAGGACTTTAGGTGTATAGGTTACGGTTTTCAACGCTTTCAATGTCAGATAATGATAGATTCATGATCTGCATGCAATTACACATGTACAAAGTGCTTTCCGTTTTCTGTTTCGATTAACGTTGTAGAATATGGAATTTCACATACTCTAGGTATACGTAGAAATACCGTATACGTATTTTTTTTGGAAATATGTTTGCCATGATTAATTGTTATATGATTATATAGTATATGGATAAAATACTTGTTTGGCGAAAGGAATCGTCGTAATACATGTCCGCTTGTAAACACTATGTATGTTGAAATTGTGTATTCTAGAAATACCGTATATGTATAAATTTTGGAAATGCAATTGTCATGATTAATTGCGGTATGATTATGATATACATGGATAAAATACTCGCTTGGCGAGAAGATAGTCCTAATACATATTTTACTAACATACGTCATGTATGTTAAAATAGTGTACTCTATGTGTTTGTGTAAATGCTTGTGTGAGCACATGCTTAGATGTTGGCACCATAGGTCGGTGCTGATATGGAATTCTCGACTACCTTAGAGACATGTAGGATTCCCTTCATGTGGTGGTTCGCTATAACCACTCACTTGTGATGTGTATGTAATTGTATCCCTATGTGTATAGTACTCTACAACATGCTTTACAACATGCTTTAGTTCATGCTTTATAACATGCCTGTTAACATTCTTGTATTACTTTGTTTATCATGCTTTACTCCACATGCTATGGATGAAGATTGATTGAGTTTGGGACTATGCCTATAGTCCAGACATTCGGTACCAAACTTGAGGTTGTGGCTGAGATTCATGTCGCCACAAGGGGTGTGTCTGACGAACCCGAGTCGTACTTCGGTTGGCGATAGTGGTTGGCCACACGGAGTGCTTTTGCGCTCCATATCGCCCAACTTGTTGTGCGCTCGAGCTAGTCAGGCTCGCCAAGTAACCCGATATGTTGAATGTGTGTTCACCATGTTTGGTCATTACTGTTTGAACCTAGGGTACCAAACTTACCAGTGGCGATCCCGTTAACCATGGTACCTCGATCCGCTAAGACTCATGAGCCGGACATGGTGGTATGGGACACCGTGGCCGAGCTGTCGGCCTATGCTGGGGCCAAGTGCCTCCCCATAGTGACCATTGAGCAACCTAAACTCGTGAGCCGAATACGGTGGTATGGGATACTGTATTCGACCTGTCGATACTTACGGCGAGAGCTGAGTACGATGAGACCTGTACTCGTGCTGACGGGCGACGAGTCCTCCGTAGTATCTTCGAGTATACTCCAAGGGTCTGTGATTGGCGACGAGTCTTTCACAGCAACTAGAGTATGAGTTGAGCCGAGTACGGTGAGACCTGTACTCGTGCTGACGGCTAGTGATTGAGCCGAGTACGGTGATACCTGTACTCGAGCTGACGGCCAGCAATTGAGCCGCATATGGTGAGATCTGTATCCGCGCTGACGGGTGACGAGCCCTTTGCGATGCCTTCGCTATGCCTCTCAAACCATAATATCGTATGAGATTAACTAGGATTGACGACCCTAGAATGGATCATGTTTGGGAATGATACAAGGGAGGTACCTTAGTTTCCCAATACTGCTGTTTGAAACGTACTAATAACAACTCGGAAATCAGGCGCATCATTACACCGCATGTGCCTTGTAGATGTGGAGCACTGAGGGAGTTATGCATTCGCGAACGTAAGATGATGTCGCATGAGGGTGGTTTGGCAAGGGCATACAGCATCATGTCATTTCATTCTCGCACTTAATAAGAGTAGTTAGAATTGTTTGATTTGTACTGCTTTATCATTGCCGCTTGATTGAATTGATAACATGTTAACCTATGCTTTATTGTTCCACTGAGTTAGCTACTCACTCCCACGTTACGGGATGGTGTTTGCAACACCAACGAGACTTTGTCGCAGGTATAAACGGTGCGTCGGTTCAGGAGCCGGAGCCCAATTTCGACGAGGACCAGGATGAGTTCTCATTTATGCAGTACTTTGACGGCTTTGCTTAGGCCTACTGCATCGCGCGGATTTCAGGACTCATTTTGTAAATTGTATTTTGATTTTTGACTCAAAAACATTACATGTATATGGGTACTCAGTTAGTGTTCATACTTAGGTGTTCATGGAAATTTTGTTCTTTACATACTTTAAATATACAATTTCAGTCTTCCGCTTGCCTTTATACAATTGAACTGGAGTATGAATTACTGTTTTGGTATCATCTCATTCATGTTTATTACTCTAACTCAGACAACATTTAACCATCATTGTGTATGTTGCATAAGTGATGCGTTGGAACTCGGGAGTTGAGTTCATACTCGACCCCCGAATTTCAGGGCGTTACATGCGCCCAACTGAAATCCTGGCCATGCGAAAATACACGTAACGAATAGTTGCGCACCACCAGCCCGAGTGGATAGTGAATGAATGAATGAATGAATATGCAACTCCTGTTCAATAAGTCCACATATCAATACGGTTCATCTCTGGGATCATCACTGGGGTCTAGTACACTCAACTCCACCTGTCGCCCATCAAGCGCACAACTGGGTAAGTGGAAGAGACCTCACTATTTTCCTGGCCAGTAGTATGCCAATACCTACCCGGCTCGTCGATAGCCGACCCATTCCTCGAGCTGGTCAAACTCAGCCTAGCTATGCCTACTCCCTCGGGTGGGTAAGGCCACACCCCCTCCCAACCGATCACGACACAGTGGGAGACGTGGCCTCCTGGTATTCGGCACTCAGGCGCTCATATATATCCACTCAGTCTTGACGTTGGGGCATCCTCTGGTATCAAGAAGGTTTTAGGGATTTTCACCCAGGGCCATCTATGGTAGCCCGATGCTCGAACCAAACGATATGTCTGTGGAGGCTACAACCCTGATGTCACTAGGGTGTACTGTAATCACAATACATAATGCAAGATGCATGAGTCATACAATCCAATCATGCATCAATCCTGCGCATACCATGCACTCATGTGAGATAACCTCAGCCTATCAAGGAGTCTCATAACAACCTGCCCAATGACATATGCAATGGTCAACCACATCTCATAATAAACATGCAAATGATGTGTATCGGCATGTATCATGATGCTATGCTGTCACATACTCATAATCGGTATCAATAATCGGCATCGACGATCAACCTTAACAATGTGGACATTTAACCAACATTGCCCCCAAGGAATGCCCATATAGAGCCTAACATACAGTGGACTCATGGCCTCCCACAAGGGCCAAATATACAACACCATGGGCCTCACTTAAGAGCTTAATACCCATCATGATGGACCTCACTCATGGGCCACATATACATCACGTGGGTCACATCTCACGGGTTTAATCTACATCGCAATGGGCCGCTCACACGGGCCTAATTTACATCAAGTCGGACCTCATCATATGAACCGGAAATATATCACAATGAGCCACGTCCCAGGGGCCTCGAATACATCACAATAGGCCTCGGCAATCGGAATCGGCCTCAACAATCGGCCTCGACAATCAGCACCGATTATCAACATTGATAATCGCCACCGACAATCAGCATATAAATAAGGCGGGGTCCATAGATGGACAACTGATCAACCATAACATAAAGATCGACCCAAGGCTCTGGTTATATCAAATCTGATGGCACGGAGCCATCCGTCTATGGCGAATGGGGCCCACTTATTTGGGTTAACCCACTTAGAGAATGGTGCGAATGGGCCTAACAAAGCCTATGGGAAGGTCACAATGAGGACATCTAATCATCATTGCACATCAATGTGGACATCTAACCAACATTGCTCCCAAGGAGTGACGTATATAAGGGATTCATACACAATGTAACGGCCACACCTACATCACATTGGGCCTCATTCATGGGCCTCTCATATATTGCATTGGGTTTCCTACAAGGGCCTTAAACGTATCACAATGGGCCACGCCCATGGGCCTCAGATACATCTCGATGGGCCGCACCCATGGGCCTCGGAAACATCACATTGGGCCACGTCCCATGGGCCTCATACAATCTCAATGAGCCACATATACATCACATCAGGCCTTGCCCTTGGGCCTCGAATACATCACATTAGGCCACGAATACATCGCAAGTGGGCCTCAGATATACTTCACAGGTGGGCCACATACCTAGGCCTAATACACATCACTATGGGCTACATCACATGGGCCTAATATACATCACTATGGGCTACATCACATGGGCTTTAAATACACAATAGGTGGGTCTTACACATGGGCCTCAAATATATACAACAGGTGGCCCTCAATGGATGGGTCACAAATACATCCAAATGGGCCTAATTACATGAGCCTCATATATATATCGAATAGGCCGCACCAACTGGGCCTTACATACATTGCAATGGGTCATAACCCATAGGCCTTGCATACATCACAATGGGCCTCATAACATAGGCCTCATATATATTAAGGTGGGCCTCAACAATGGGCCTCATATACATTAAGGTGGGCCTCAACAATGGGTCATACATATGGCAAGTGGGCCACATCACATCGTCCATATGTTATATTAAATGGCCCACACCTAAATATAAGTGGTGGTAAGGATTTCCACCATAAAAATTCTCAGGGGGGTTTAATGGTGGACATTCAAACCCACTGTTTTTTATAATGTGGTCCACCTGATCCTAGATCTGCCTTATTTTGATCTCAAGCCTTAAAATTATCTGTCAAAATGGTTGGACGGTTTGGATGCAACACATGCATCATAGTGGGTCCCAACGTCCAAGGTCTGGACGGTGTGGATAAGACCCATACACCACGGTGGGCTCCACAGCAGGTGGTCCACCAAAGATTTGGATCGTCCTCATGTCCAGATGGATGGGGAGGAGTACATATGTCAAGGTGGGCCCCACACACGTGGTCCACCGAGAAATTATATTAATATATATATATATATATATATATTATATTAATATATATATATATTATATTAATATATATATATATAACATATATTATATATCCACTCCAACGTCCAGTTGGACGGCCTGGATGGTGGATACAATACACACATATGTATTGAGTGCCGACCCACATGGGTGCTGACGTCAATACGATAGCTATATATAGTTGTGGGCGGTACACTGTCCAATCCGTTTCCATGCAAGCGGGTCCCACGTGGGGCCCACAATAACGTTTATTTTCTAGCCCATCTATTCATAAGGTCATAACGACCTGAATAAAGAAGAAAAATAGATTTCATATTTATCAAAAATAGGTTTCAATGGTAGACGTTTTATCCCACACTGCTCCCTGTGACGTGGGCCACCTGAGCTTAGTATATGGCTGATTTTTGGTGGGGGCCCACTTCCCTAAGGGACCTACCAAATGCACGGTGGGGCCCACGATTGGGACCCGTGGTCCCTGGCTCAAACGCAGCAGCGTCCTGCTACAGCATCAGCAGCAGCAGGTGCTGCTTAGATCTTTTTCTTTTCTTTTCTTTGAAAAAGTGAAATTCTGGGGTTTTTCGTATGTGGGGCCCGCATTAACTGAATTCAGCCCATCCATTGCACTCTATAGCTTAAGATCGTCCAAATAAGCCCAATATTCGATATATTTTGGCATATCACAACATCAGGGTGAATTTCAATGGTAGACACACTGTTTGTCATGCTATGGCCCACCAGAAATTCGGATTAGCTTCATTTTTCAGCTCAACGCCTAAAATGATCTAAGGATGGAATGAACGGCTTGGATTAGAAACATACATCAAGGTGGGGCCTACATGAGCGGCCCACCCCCAAAGCTTTGAACCAAGCTGATATTTTGTGTTTTTCAATTATCATTCAGCGTCCTTGGACGCTAGACGTTTTGGGCAAGCCACGTACATAAGGTGGGCCCTGCTCAGGTGGGCCACCAAATGGAGAATGGTGTGGGTACAACGCATATATAAAGTGGGCCCCACTTACAAATGACTTGGATAAAATACATGCTCCATAGTGGGGTCTATCCGGGTGGGCCACACGACCACGTTATCACAAGAAAATGAAAGAGAGAGGGGGAGAGAGAGAGAAACACGCGATGAGGGAGGGACCCCGACACTATGGGCTCTCCCTTTCTACACATTCAATCATACATCAAGTGGGTCCCAATACATGTGGGCCCACCAAATCAAAAATCCACGGTGGAGATTACTTCTCTACCAAGATGGAAGGTCTAGATGACCTCATTTCAAGCTAGAAGGTAAACATCATGGTGGGGTCCATGGAGAATGGCCCATCATGGAATGATCATGATAATCAAGGTGGGCCATCGGCCACATCTTACGGTCCAAAGTGAGATCCATACCATCGATCGGTAGTCCTCACTTGGCCCATCATAAAAACATGAAAACTAGCCTATAGAAGCACCCACCGTTCGATCTTCTTGGTCCAATGGAACATTGATCTCCTTGTATCCCACTTTGATGGAAGGTGATGAGGATTGAAGGGCTAGGATGAAGGATTTTGAGAAGAAAAGTGGGCCACACAACTCACACTTTTTCTCTCATGGAAGAGGTTGGACGCGTAGGATTTTGGTTGCTTGGGAAAGTGGTTTGAGAATGAGAGAGAGAGGGTTGTAAAGAGAGAGAGAGAGAGAGAAAGAGAGAGAGAGAGAGTGATGGGTGATGGATGTGGTGAGTGATTGGTGTAAGAGCATTTTTGACTTTTGTAGTTTTTGGTGTAAGAAAGGCATGGGGTGTGTAAGAGTTTTTTGACTTTAGGGGTTGCTACGATGGGTGTGAGGTGATGGTATACTTGACCCTTGATGGGATAGATTGATTGATGGATGTGACATGTTGTAGAGATTCTCTTGGGTTTTGTAATGCGGAGTGTTTTTCTTTGAACTAAACGCGGGTCCACATCCCCTGACTAGGGTATCGCCTCGGCGCGTAATACCCGGTGTCGGAACTGCGGCGATAGCGCGATCGCAATGGTATAAGCCTCGGATTAAGCTGACTCAGATCTACGGGATACGACTTAAGGTCACGCATAAACGTCGATTATAAGTCGCAAGTTGCCGGAATTCGTCGGGGAGGATCGCAGGAGTTGACGGAACAGTACGGACTAGGATACGGGCCTTACAGTTCAATTAGGGAATTAGTACCACAGTTTTGAAAAATACAATAATCATTGCAGAAAACTGTCAATAAATCCATATCAAGTAAATATAAAACATGGAATAAAAACAATTCAATTGCAAATAGAACTGCAAGGCAGCCCATATCCAATTTTTTGGTAGCACATATTAGAAAACAATGTTACTGTCAGTAGTGTGACAAATATCATTCAGATTTTGAAATATTGCAAGAAATACATTTGTGGGCTGAATTTATTTGTGGGCTTGGGAGTTGGGATAGCAGAAAGGAGCTGTGGGTATCTGCAGTTTTAGATGCAGAAGCCAAATCGGTCAAGATGGCGATTGTTAGTCTATGGAATATCTATATTCTTCACAGAACATAGTGAGGGGTCTCAATCTCTTTCTCGTGACCTTGCTCTCTTGCTTGAGATGTTATTTCTGCCCCTTTGAGGAATTTGTTGTTGAATACTTCAATTCAAATCATTCCTTATGGAAGGGAATTGGCTTACATGATCTGCTATTGAATGAAGGGGTTATAAATTAGATATCATTTATTTGCGCCTTAGAAACTTGGTAAGTCATTCAATTCTTCTTTAATGATAACTGCAAACACATATTTTGTACAAACTTTCCAATTGCTCTCATTTAGAGAAGAGGAGCTTACTGTAAGTGTATTATGGTCAGCCGCCAGGGTGGAGATACCGTGTGGGTTTGGACAATACTAAATGAAGCAAAAGGGTGAATCTTTTCCTTAAAAAAACTTTCGGTAGTTTCTTGGTCCACTTCTGTATTTGTAAAAACATCCCATTATCTAAGGCACGGACTTGATCCAATATGTAAACAACCTGCACATGATTAAATCTAAGAATCCAGCCCTAATGGATCAGAAGATTGGCAAAAGGGTAAGAGATGACATTGAGAATGTGTTTCACGGCTGCAAGAAACACTAGAATGTATGCTGAGAATATAGATTTTTGTTGCTCTGATATATCAAGCTTTCCATCAGAGTTTCCATCACCTATCTACCAAACAAACAAACACCGCTCTAATCAATGTCGCACAACCATACTTGTCTTCCATATTTTAAGAGGGTACATATAGTTAAACCACAGGAAATTACATTGTGAAAACTGCAACTTGTATATTTCACTAAAGGGGTGTTTGGATCGTAAGTTACTTGAGATAAGCTACTTATGCATCAAGTAGCTCATCTTGGTTTCTACTTATTAAGATGAAGTGATTAACTTTTCAATCATATATATTTTTTCCATTATAAATTAGACTCACTGGTCTGACAAGTGCATATGAGGGAGGAAAAGTTTTAAGAGGGTACATATAGTTAAACCATGGGAAACTACATTGTGAAAACTGCAACTTGTTTCTTTCACAAGGGGGCGTTTGGGTCATAAGTTACTGATGCCTCAAGTAGCTTAGTTGGTTTCTACTTATTATGACGAAGTGAGTAAGTAACTTTTTAAGTTATTTTTTTTAAAAAACTTATAAATGATCTTAAACCAAGCTTATGTATTTCTTTCTTGGAAAGATTGCTTCCCATTAACAACTGCCAACTATGGGCAGACAAGTACATAGCATCGAAAGATACTTACAACTTGGCATGTGGGTAATGCATCATCAATTGAGGAGCTTCTACCAAGAAGTCAGCCTTACTTGAGCTTCCATTCCCTTCTTGATTGTTCTACCCAATTCTCAGTAACAAGTTTCTTAAAGTCAAACTTGCTATCATCCTTAAAACAAAAAAATATATATATAAAATAAAAAGAAAAAAAGAATTAGTAGTACTCTAAAGGCAATAAATCAGCAAATAGAACTTATGAAAGAATTAAAATACATTAACATCATCAAATGGTCAACAGTCAATGCGACAACAAGTGCATTAAGAAAGCTCATGGACTTTCAAAGTGCTATTGTATGAATGCACCACACCACATGGGTCACACACACTAAATGATCAAACCATGGTTCAAATTCATTGTGTTTTTAATATAAGCTAATCCACAAGGGTATTAGAATAAAACTGAAAAGGAACAAAAAGATATTTTTTCTTCTATTGTTGTTGACAATTGAACTAGTATGTAACACATGGTGGAAGAGAGATTACAGATGTCTTCAAAGTGGGTGGGAGCATAAAGTAGATAGAGTGGTAAAAGAGAGGTTAGGGATGTCTTCAAAGGAATTTATGGGCCATTTGGAAACTAGGAATTTGAAAATTACTAAGGAATCCACTTCTAGTAATTGGATTATTGAAATTTTCTATTTATCAGTTGTATTTGGCAACCTAGAATTTGAATTTGATTTCTACGAATTTGAAAAAGTATCTTTTCGCAAAGAATCATAAATGGCTTAAAATCAAGAATTGGATTCCGCTCGAATTCCATATTGCCAAAAGTGAAAACTAGCTCTAGAAATAAATTCCATTTCCAAAAGACAGTGCTTTGAGAAAAACTTAGATAGTCTGGTAAAGATTCAATGATAATAATCATGCACTTATCTTATTTGATAATTAAGTGTAGGTCCATCCTATTATAAATTAGATATCTGACGCACACACCATCAATGAACAACATTGGGGGCTCAACTTTCATGATCCTTTATATAGCGGTTCATACTAAAGTTAACGGAATGCAATGAAAAATACTTTTAAATAATGAGTTCCATCTTAATGGGGTTTTTCCTCCTTAGTTTAGAGGAGAGACGGTGCAACGTGTGCAAAATTGGAGTAATTCACCACGCTGCACGACCGGTCGTGGGTGGCGCTTGACCAGTCATGAGTTCGAGTCCTACCACGACTCAAAGTCCAGCGACTTTGAGTAATTTTTCTCTGGGGTGCTCGACAGGTCGTAGGTGGTCCACGACCAGTCGTAGGTGGCTCTCAACCGGTCGTGGACTCAGTACGACTAGTTGAATTTACGTAGATTTGTTCCGCGATTTTGCAAGGATTTCGTGTCATAAGTCCTTTCGCAACTGGGATGGGGAAAGGAGTTTCCTAAAACTATAAAAAGGGGTCCCTGGGGCTTTTCTTAGGGACATGAGGTGTATGAAAAAGCACAAGAGGGTTTCCTAAAGGGTTTAGGGATATCAAAGGTGAGAGAGAGAAAGAGAAAGAGAGAGAGGAAGCTTGTAGAAGGGAGGTTATGCTCGTAGAGGTGATTTACGGTGCAATCTATATCTCAGCGCTCCTACATCCTCGTTATTGGTGAGATCTCTCTAATTTTTTTTCTTTATTCTTTCATTGTTCATCCACTCCTGCGTGAGTGATGAAGGTTGTAATGTTCTACTTCATAGTGGATTGTTGATCTCGATAAGGTCCCGTGGTTTTTACCTCTTTGAGGGTTTTCCACGTAAAAAGATCTCTTACGTGGTGTGTGATTGATGTTTTGATTTATTTCATTGCTTTATTATCCATAATTCTGGTTTATTTCAGGAGGCTAGATCCTAAGATTTTGTGCATGGCCCCCAATAAAGTTGTATCAAAGCAAAGTTCATTGAACGGGTATGATCGGTTTTGAATTATGGAAGGTGGCTCATCAAGGATGATCAGCCTCAATGGTTCTAACTAGACCATATGGAAGGCTAAGATAGAGGACTTGCTTTATTGCAAGGACCTATATTCTCCAATTTTAGGCATATCAGTAAAATCCAAGGATATGTTTGATGATGATTAAAAGAAGATGGACCGAAAGGCGATGGGATTTATTAGACAATGGTTGGATGATTATGTGTTCCACCATGTGTTTACGGAGACCTCAGCCGCTAGCCTATGGCTGAAATTAGAAGGGTTGTATGAGAGGAAGACAACCGGTAATAAGATTTTTCTGATACGGCGACTTGTGAGTCTCAAATTCACGGATGGTGGTTCTGTGGCCGAGCACATGAATGAGTCAGCAATATAGTGAACCAACTCTCCTCTATGAAGATGGTCCTGGATGATGAAATGCAGGCTTTACTATTGCTTAGTTCATTACTTGACAGTTGGGAGACATTGGTGGTGTCTCTAAGTAACTTTGCGCTAGATGAAAAGATATTTATGGAACAGTTAACTAGTTGTCTCTTTAATGAGGAGACAAGGAGGAAGTCTCAGGGGTCCACTCAGCAAGAAGCCCTTGTGACACAGGAATGGGGGAGAGGAAAGAACAGAAAGGGCGGGAAGGCCTAAGATAAATCAAGAGGCAAGTTGAGTAATAGAAAGGATGTTGATTGCTGAAATTGTGGCAAAAAGGGCCACTACAAGCATGAATGTCATGGTAAGAAGAACGACAAGAAAGCAAAAGGAAAGGAGTAGGAAGATGAATCAGATTCTACTGCGGTTGCTTCAGATGGCGACGTTGTAATTATTCTTTCAGCCGATCATGATGTATGTCTCACGGCTACGAGTCAGGACACCGACTGGGTGATTGACTCAGGAGCTTCTTTTCAAGCGATTCCACGCAGGGACTTCTTCACAAGCTACAAGTCAGGTGACTATGGGACCTTGAAGATCGGCAATTCTGGCGTATCGAAGATCGTAACGGTCGGTGATATTTGTGTGAAGACCGATGTGGGCTGCACATTGGTTCTCAGGGATGTGAGGCATATCCCAGACCTTTGCCTCAACTTGATGTCGACGGGAAGGTTGGATTATGATGGCTATGAAAGCCAGTTTGCTGGTAGGCGCTGGAAGCTCATCAAGGGTTCGTTGATCGTGGATAGAGGAAAGAAGTGTTGCACCCTTTACAAGGCAAGTGTCAGTTATGCAAGGGTGGGTTGAACACAGTAGAAGATTCAGCTATTGACATGTGGCACAGGCGTCTAAGCCACATAAGTGAAAAAGGGCTTCAACTACTAGCGAGGAAGCAGCTCCTTCCAAACGTGACAGGTATGCCTCTCAAAACATGTCTTAATTGTTTATTAGGGAAACAACATAGAGTTTCATTCGTTAAAACTGTTTCTCATATTAATAAAGTACATGTATTAGATTTGGTTTATTCTGATGTTTGTAGTCCTATGAGGACAAAAACCTTGGGTGGGGCATTGTATTTTGTTACTTTTATAGATGATGTATCTAGGAGGGTTTGGGTTTATGCTTTGAAATCTAAGGACGAGGTCTTTGGTGTGTTTAAATTGTTCCATGCTATGGTCGAGAGAGAGACAGGTAGATCATTGAAGTGCATTCGCACTGACAATGGTGGTGAATACATTGGCGACTTTTATGAGTATTGTAAATCCCTGTGTATATGGCATGAACAAATGGTTCCCAAGACTCCCCAGCATAATGGTGTAGTTGAGCGAATGAATCGCACCATTGTAAAGAGAATCAGAAGCATGTTATCCCATGCGAAATTGCCCAAGACGTTCTGGGGAGAAGCAATGCACACGGCAGTATATCTGATAAACAGGTCTCCATCAACCCCGTTGAATGGAGAAGTACCTGAGAAGGTGTGGACTAGACAGGATCCATCATATAGTCATCTCAGGGTGTTTAGATGCAGGGCATCTGTTCACGTACTAAAGGACGAGAGGTTCAAGCTCGATATGAAGATCAGGCAGTGTGTGTTCTTGAGGTACGATGATGAAAAGTTCGGTTACAGGTTATGGGATCCGACCGAGAAGAAGCTCGTCAGGAGCAGAGATATGGTTTTCTTTGAAGATTAGTGTATAGAAGACATTGGTAAGCCAAAGAAGAACTATGAAATGGCCAAGCTATATGTCCTAGAGGGGGGGTGAATAGGACAATGCCAAATTTAAGTAAAATATACAGCGGAATAAGAATAAGAATTTAAATTACTAAACTTGAATTCCAATATAGGAATGGAAAGAAATAAAAAATTGTTCTAAGGACAACCTGTAACATCCCGGATTTTTGCCAACCTGGGATTAGACGTCCTTAGGCAATGGGTTGCTCCTAACACCTTATTAATTCGTCAGAACTGAACCCCACAGTCTAAAATTGCTTCTGAACCCATTTCCTTCACAAATCTCACCCTCCACTACCTTGTTCTTTCAATTTTTCTAAGCACTTTCATCCTAGACACTATCCTAAACTAGCTAAGTAGTATAACTTGGATCACTTTATATACAAACTACAAAGGCCCAGGTACCACCTCAGATAGAAATCATACAGGACTAAATCCTTTAGAAATTAGGCGAGAATTAGCTAGTGCTAAACTAGGGTACCTGTGAAATTAGCACCAATCGCTTTAAATACGATCTGCAAGACCCAAAACTTGCAGAATCATTGACGTTAGGTTACCCTAAAATCTAGATCAATCTCATTACCCGGCTGCTCTCGAGAGCATCTCGAGACTCCGTATCCGATCTGGACCGCACGTCGGAAGTCCGAATAACACGAAGTTAAGGAACTAGGACCGCCTCGTTGGGCTTGACAACCATCTCGGAAATCAAGTCCAGACGATGTCCCACGGCCATTCGCTCGAGTCCGGAGCGAGGGAGTGTGAAAACCTCTGTTTTCTTTACAAAATAAATATCTTCAATAGTGATCTGGCACCACTCGCTTGCGGATCAGTATTAAGCAACCAGACCGTCAGAATCAGACCAAATTACACCCACGGATCAGGAGAAATTTCATACACATTTACATGTACTCGGAATCTCCGATCGAGATCCGCTGACTGTTGAACTGAAACTGGTCCGCCACGCGTGATCTGGAAATCCCACTGAAACGAAAACTTAATAGAACGTAGATCCAGCGTTAGTAAGCTTAAGTCCGACCTTTGGCTCAGGGAGGCCAACTAGAAACCCTCTTTTGAGCTGAAACAATGCCGATTTAGTTATAATGTAAGTATACTTTGAACATAAGTCTATTTCGGTGAATTTTTAGGCTATATAAGGACCTTAAACCCTCTTTCATGGCAGCCATACGAATTTGAGATTGAGAGAGAGAAAAGAGAGAGAAAAGAGAGAGAAAGTGTGGGAGCAGTGGGAGAATCTCCCTGCCACTCTTCCTTGCCGCTGTACGAGCTCCACCATCTGATTTTCATCGCTTTCTCGGCGTTTCCGGCGTCATTTCTAGGTAAGAAGCCCTAACCCTAATCTGATTTGGGGCTTGGGTGGTTGTAGGTTATGAAATAGCAAACCTATTTCGTTCTATAGGTTACCAAACTGCCGAATACGGAAGCTTAGCAAACCTATCGACTCCGTTACGATTCTACGACAAAAGGTGCGGACTTTAGGTGTATAGGTTATGGTTTTCAACGCTTTCAATGTCAGATAATGATAGATTCATGATCTGCATGCAAGTGCACATGTACAAAGTGCTGTCTGTTTTCCGTTTCGATTAAAGATGAAAAATATGGAATTCTACATACTCTAGGTATTTGTAGAAAGTACGGTATACGTATATTTTTTGGAAATGTGTTTGACATGTTTATTTGTTATATGGATATACGATATATGGATAAAATACTTATGGGGCAAAAGGATTCGCCTAAATACATGTTTTACTTATATACACTATGTATGTTGAAATTGCGTAATCTAGAAAATACTGTATACGTATAAATTTTGGAGATGTATTTATCATGATTATTTGTTGTAGTAATATATTATACATGGATAAAATACTCGCTTGGCTAAAGGATAGCCCTAATACATGTTTTGCTAACATACACCATGTATGTTGTAATAGTGTATTCTAAGTGTTTGTGAAAATGACTGAATGAGTATAGAATTCTCATTCGTGCTCGCCATGACTAATTTTCATGGATTCATAATTGTTGTATTGGCGATACCCCTTTGACGAAAGGATTTGCCCTAAATCACGCCATGACCAATATACACTATATATGCTAAAATGTGTGGCCCAAGTATTTGTGGAAATGACTGAATGAATATGGAACTTAGATTCCTGCTTGCCATGACTATCCGTCGTGGGTGTACGCGTGTTATGATTGGGGCAACTCCCTAGTGAAAGGATTTGGCCTAATGCCTATGTGATCGACATATGTCATGTATGTTGATGTATGTTTGTTTAAGTGTTTCTTGAAATGTCTGAATGAGTAGTAGTTAGCAAATTGTAATGTATAAGGGTGTTGAGATATGATTCTCAACCTCTTTTAATTATGTGTATGATCTCCTTTGATAGTTGTGTGATTATGAATTGAACATGTACAAACTCATGCTTGTGTTGTGATTCATAACATGCTCAACTGCTTTATGATTTTAATTATGTAATGCATATGTTTAAATTTATATTTACATTATATGATCCGTCATGGGTGATGGGGGAGCGGAGCAACGAGTGCGTGCAACAGCCCTGGCAGCCCTAAACGGATAATACCAGACCTTGATTGTATGAGTTGAATCTTGATCCATTACTACTTTATCTATCTGCAATTGATTGTGTTTGGGGCTATGATTATAGTCTAGACAATCGGTACCATAATTGAATTCGTGGCTGTGATTCATTTGCCACGTGAGATGTGTTCGACGAACCCGAGTCGTACTTCGGTTGACGATAGTGGTTGGCCACACGAAGTACTTATGCGCTTCATATTGTCCAACTTGTTGTGCGCTCGAGCTAGCCGAGCTAGTCAAGTAACTCGATCTGTCTAATGTATGTTCACCATGTTTGGACGCTACTGCTTGAACCTAGGGTACCAAACTTACCAGTGAAATCCCTTTTAACCATGGTACCTCGATCCGCTAAGACTCATGAGCCGGGCATGGTGGTATGGGACACCGTGGTTGAGCTGTTGGCCTACGCTGGGGCCACGTGCCTCCCCGTAGTGACCATTGAGCAACCAAACTCGTGAGCCGAATACGGTGGTATGGGACACTGTATTCGAGCTGTCGATACTTACGGCGAGAACCGAGTACGGTGAGACCTGTACTCGTGCTGACGGGCGACGAGTCCTCTGCAGTATCTTCGAGTATACTCCGAGGTCTGTGATTGGCGACGAGCCTTTCACAGCAACTAGAGTATGAGTTGAGCCGAGTACGGTGAGACCTGTATTCGAGCTGACGGCCAGCGATTGAGCCGAGTACGGTGAGACCTATATTCGAGCTGACGGCCAGCAATTGAGCCGCATACGGTGAGATCTGTATCCGTGCTGATGGGTGACGAGCCCTTTGTGATGCCTTCGCTATGCCTCTCAAACCATAATATCGTATGAGATATACTAGGACTGACGACCCTAGAATGGATCATGTTTGGGAATGATACAAGGGAGGTACCTTAGTTTCCCAATACTACTGTTTGAAATGGACTAATAATAACTCGGTAATCATGCTCATCATCGCACCGCATGTGCCAAGTAGATGTGGAGCACTGAGGGAGGTATGCATTCGCGAACATAAGATGATGTCGCATGAGGGTGGTTTGGCAAGGGCATACATCATCATGTCATTTCATACTTGCATTTAATAAGAGTAGCTAAACTTGTTTGATTGTACTGCTTTATCATTACTGCTTGATTGAATTGATAACATGTTAACCTGTGCTTTATTGTTCCACTGAGTTGATCACTCACTCCCACGTTACGGGACGGTGTTTGCAACACCAACCAGATTTGTTGAGTTTCAGGTGTTGGCGATGCTTATGAAGCAAAGCCGAACTACTACTATGATGTTGAAGAGGAGTTCTCCTACATGTAATCTCTTACAGGTCTATGAAGACTAGGGATTGTATTGACGGGGCTACAGTACTTGGGATAGGAGACATTACACTTCCTCACATTTGGTATATTTTAGAACTGTACTTGTAATTATTTAACATGGTAATGTTATCACACTCTGGAGACTCATCATAGTTTATATATTTTATCTATCTATCACAGTCTTCCGCTTGCAAATTTAACTGTCTCTGGAGTATGATATGGTGTTTTGGCTTAATCTCACTCATGTTCAATGCACGATTACAGTCAACATTCAATCATCATTCATTTTGTTGCATAAGTGATGTTCTGGAACTCAGGAGTTTATGCTCGACCCCCGATTTTCAGGGCGTTACACAACCTTACACCAAAAACCAAAGTTTATGGTAGGACAACCTTATTTCTAGAACAAAGATAGAAACAGAAGCTAAAACCAATAAAGTAATAGTAAGCGATAAATTACTGAAATATAATTCTAACTATTGTACCATTCACCACTGAGCTTGAAATGAGATGATTACAACATTCACATCCACATATACATCCCACACTGAATAATTAAAGATATGAAATGAAAATCAAACAACCACAAAACACAAGGGATTATAGTGGTTCGCCTGTGTGTACACCAACTGTTCAACAACAGCCACACAGCTACTCCACTCCTAATATCCTCACACAGGGGATATTAGCGTTCACTAACAAAAATAGGTTTTCCCAGGTTCACCTAAAAACCTTCACAATTGTGTCTTTATCTGTGGGCTTACACAATTAAAAACCCCACCTCCGAGTTTTTTGGTTCTCCTCAGATAACCAATACAATGAGATTTTTCTACGAAATCTCAAAAGAAAACCAAACAGAATTTACAATAAATGTAAAATCCCTGATTATCTCCTTCGTTGTAGCAGCCCGGAAGAAACAAATTGGAGTAGAGATTTGAATGTCCAAGATCAATGTCCAATACTCACTTTATAATGGTTCTAGATTCTAACAGATTTTAAATTAAAAACAACGGGCTAACTTTAATTGATTTTGATTCCAAAAGAAGGAAAACAACAATTCCTCTTTTCATATAAGATTGGAATGCTAGAAACAAAATCAATCAAATAAAGCTAAAGAAAGAGAATATTAAATAAGCACACTTAGCTTTGATGGAGCACAAAACTATCTCTCAGAAGGTCAAATTAGATTAGCTTGAATTAATTAAATTCTTCTGAGATTCGTGCTCTATTTATAGGTGAGCAAATTACGTCTTCGACTGGTCTAAGGAGTTCTTCGACTGGTCCTACAACCAACAGATATTTGAAAATTCGGGCGCGATAAGATTTGACCGTTTCACGACTGGTCGTAGGTGTCCTTCGACTGGTCATAAGAACCGAAGATCAGCACTGGACTTTGAGTCGAAGGTTTACGACTCGTCTTAGATGTCGTCGACACTGTTCCTTCGACTAGTCGAACGGTCCCCAGGACTACTCGAAGCCTAACAAAAAATATCCAAATTTTGTAACAAACTTACGTGTGAGCATTGCTTGTTCATCAAGGTTGGTCTTGAGTGGATCTTTATACTTTACACTTGTGACCATTGCTTGTTCATCAAGGTTGATCTTGAGTGGAGCTATAAGTTTCATACCAGTGTCTTTGACACCACAGATTTGACAACATAAAGGGATATAAACTATAATACTTACAAACCAGCCTAGTTTAGGTGAGCTAGAGGACATGGATCCGGTTATTCCTCCCGTGGTGCCTGATGACGGGGGAGTACAACAAGGTGTAGAGGACGAGGGAATTCCTTCAGAAAATGGACCAGGGGACCAGCCCTCACTTGACCCACCTGTTGAGCCACAGGTGAGGAAGTCATATAGGGACAGACAGTCGTCCAAGAGGTACTCGCCACATGAGTACATTATGCTGACTGATAGGGGAGAGCCAGAAGATTATTCTAAGGCCCTAGCCGACGAGCATAAGGAAGAGTGGTTGAAAGTTATATATGAGGAGATGGAATACTTGCATAAGAACCACACCTATGATATGGTGAAACTGCTTAAGGGCAAGAAAGCACTGAGCAACAAGTGGGTGTTCAGAAAGAAGGTTGAACAGAAGAATTCACAGACGAGGTTCAAGGCCAGACCTATGGTGAAAAGGTTTGGTCAGAGGAAAGGCATAGACTTCAAGGAGATATTCTCACCACTGGTGAAGATGACATTCATACGGGTGTTGCTTGGGTTGGCGACTAGCATGGATCTGGAGATGGAGCAGTTAGATGTTAAAATTGTCTTTCTCCATGGTGACCTAGAAGAAGAGATCTACATGCACCAACCAGAGGGGTTCGAAGTCAAGGGCAAGGAGCATATGGTGTGTAGGCTGAGGAAGAGCTTCTACAGGCTGAAACAAGCTCCACAGTAATGGTACAAGAAGTTCGACTCGTTTATGTTGAAGCATGGGTATGATAGAATGGAGTTGGACCACTGTGTGTTCACTCGCAAGTTCTTAAATGATGATTTCTTAGTTTTGCTATTATACGTTAATGACATGCCCATCATGGGAAAAGACATCAAGAAGATCGACAGGCTGAAATACGAGTTGGGCAAGTCTTTTGCGATGAAAGACTTGGGCCAAGCTAAACAAATCCTAGGAATGGAGATAACTCGTGACAAAAGCAGCATGAAGTTTTGGCTGTCACAAGAGCGGTATATTGAGAAAGTCCTAGAGCAGTCAGTACTCCATTGGATGGTCACTTCAGATTGAGCGATAAGCAGTGTCCCAAGACGAAGGCAGAGGTGGAAGAGATGCAGAAGATACCATACGCGTCAGCTATAGGGAGTTTGATGTATGCTATGGTGTGTACACGCCCAGATATAACATATGCGGTTCGTGTTTTCAACCAGTATCTTGTCAATCCTGGCAAAGAACATTGGGCAGCAGTTAAGTGGATACTGCGGTATCTAAGAGGCTCATCCAGGCTGAGCCTATGCTATGGTGACGGTAAACCTGTGTTAGAGGGCTACGCAGATGAAGATATGACAGGCGACATAGACTCCAGGAAGTCTACATTGGGGTTCATGTTCATGTTTGCAGGGGGAGCAGTTTCTTGGCAGAGCAAGCTACAGAAAGTCATAGCATTGTTGATGACAGAGGCTGAGTACATTGTAGTCATAGAGGTAGGTAAAGAGATGCTTTGGATGAAAAGTTTCCTACAAGAACTTAGCCTGAAGCAGGACGAGCATGTGGTCTATTGCGATAGTCAGAGTGTTATACACTTGAGCAAGAATCCAAGTCAGCATTCCAAGTCGAATCACATAGAGATTCGGTATCACTGGATCAGGGATACTTTGTAACAGAAGGTGTTACAGCTTGAGAAGGTCCACACAGACGATAATGGGTCAGACATGATGACCAAGGCTTTGTTCAACGACAAGTTTGAGGTTTGTAGAAACCAGGCTAGCTTGAAGAAGGTGAATCTCACCTGAGTCGGAAAGGGGGAGATTTGATGGGGTTTTTCCTCAGTTCAGAGGAGAGACAGTGCAGCGGATGCAAAATCGGAGAAATTCACAGCGTTGCATGACCGGTCGTGGGTGGTGCTCGACTAGTCGTGGGTTCGAGTCTTGCCACGACTCAAGGTCCAACGACTTTGAGTAATTTTTCTTTGGGGTGCTTGACCGGTCGTAGGTGGCTCTCGATTGGTCGTGGACTCAATACGACCAGTCGAAGTTACGCAGATTTGTTCCGCGATTTTGTGCGGATTTCGTGTCGCAAGTGTAACGCCCTGAAATTCGAGGGTCGAGTAGAAACTCAACTCTCAAGTTCCAAAACATCACTTATGCAACATAGATAATGATGATTAAATGTTGTCTGTGTTAGTGCAATAAACATGAGTGAGATTATACCAAAATAGTAATTCATACTCCAGATCAATTGTATAAAGGCAAGCGGAAGACTGAAACTATATATATATATATATATATATATATATGTAAAAGAAACGAAACCACCTCAATCTCCAGAGTATGAACCCATCTGAGTCACCATATACATATATCTGTTTTATGAACAAAATATCAAAGGTACAACTAAGGAAATAAGTCCTGTAAGTCCCGTCGATCCAGACAGTCTAATCAAAGCCACCAGAATAATGCATATACGAAAACTCGTCCTGATCCTTGTCGTAGTCCGGCTCAGCCTCCTGAGTCGTCACCTCATCTGCACCTAAGACAGAGTCTGGTTGGTGTGTACAACACCGTCCCGTAACGTGGGAGTGAGTAGCTAACTCAGTGGAACAATAAAGCATAGGTTAACATGTTATCAACTCAGCAAGCAGTAATGATAAAGCAGTACAATCAAACAATTCTAACTACTTTTATTAATGCAAGTATGAATGCAGTCATGATGCATGCCCTCACCACATACTCCCTCGTGCGACACCATCTTATGTTCGTGGCATGTTTTCATTCCTCAGTGCTCCACATCTTCCAGGCACATGCAGTGTGATGATGAGCATGATTATTGAGTTGTTATTAGTCCATTTCAAACAGCAGTATTGGGAAACTAAGGTACTTCCCTTGTATCATTCCCAAGCATGATCCATTCTAGGGTCGTCAAACCTAGATAATCTCATACGACAGTGTGGTTCTAGGGCGATGCAAAGGCTGTTAGGGCTGTTACACGCATTCGCTACACCACTCCCCCATGACCTTCTTAACGATTCATCATTAAATTGATACAGGCCTAGTTCATACTCTATACACCACGGCAAAACTCGTCGCCTCACCACAAATTCAGAGTATGGTCGAGGTCACTACAAAGGGCTCATCACCAATCAGTGTAGGCCGACAGCTCGAATATAGTGTCTCATACCACCATAATCGGCTCACAAGTCAAGGTTGCTCACTGGTCACTACGGGGAGGAACGTGGCCCCAGCGTAGGCTGACAGCTCGACCACGGTGTCCCATACCACCATGCCCGGCTCATGAGTCTTAGCGGATCGAGGTACCATGGTTAACGGAATTTCACTGGTAAGTTTGGTACCCTAGGTTCAAGCAGTAACGTCCAAACAGGTAAACATGCATTAAACATATCGGGTTACTTGACGAGACTGACTAGCTCGAGCGCGCTATCAACTGAAGGACATGAAGTGCATAAGCACTTCGTGTGGCCTAACCACTATCGCCAACCGAAGTACAACTCGGGTTCGTCTGACACGTCCTTCATGGCAAAATGAATCTCAACCACGAACTCAAGTCTGGTACCAACTGTCTAGACTATGATCATAGTCCCAAACGAAATCAATTCTTATTCATAGCATGTGGAGTAAAGCATAATAAACAAAGTAATTCAAGCATGTTAATAAACATGTCATAAAGCATGGTAAGAAGCACAAAGTAAACAAGAAATACAAACACATATATTTCGTAAGTAAGTGGTTAAATTAAACAACCAACATGGAGGAAATCATATATGTCCCTAAGGTAGTTGAGAATCCCATCTCAACACCTACCTAAGGCACCATCAGCCAAGCACTTACTCTCACAAGCATTTTCACAAACACTTAGAATACACTATTTCAACATACATAGTGTATATTAGCAAAACATGTATTAGGGCGAGCCGTTTCGCCAAATAAGTATTTTATCCATATATAATATATTCATACAGCAAATAATCATGGCAAACACATTTTCAAAATTTATACGTATACGGTACTTTCTACAAATACCTAGAATATGTAAAATTCCATATTCTTCGTCTTTAATCGAAACAGAAAACAAACGGCACTTTGTACTTGTGTAATTACATGCAGATCATGAATATATCATTATCTGACATTGAAAGCGTTGAAAACCATAACCTATACACCTAAAGTCCTCACCTTTTATCGTAGAATCGTAACGAATACGATAGGTTTGCTAAGCTTCCATATTCGGCAGTTTGGTAACCTATAAAATGAAATAGGTTAGCTATTTCATAACGTACAACCTTCACAACCCCAAAACAGATTAGGGTTAGGGTTTCTTACCTAGAAACGAAGTCGGATTTGCCGGGAAAGTGACTAGACAGGGTTGTAGAATGGCAGGGGAAAGCAGTGGGGAGGTTCTCCCACTTTTCTCACACTTTCTCTCTCTTTTCTCTCTTCTCTCTCCTAGGGTTTCTCTCAAATTCGTATGGCTGGATGAGAGAAGGTTCTAAGGTCCTTATATAGCCTAAAAACACTCCAAAATAGACTTATGGTCAAGGTACACTTAGGTTATAACCAAAGTGAGCCTGTTCCAGCTCAATGGAGCACTTCTGACGGGCCTACTTTAGCCAAAGGTCGGACTTAAGCTCACCAACCTTGGATCTAGGTGGAGTTAAGTTTTCGTTTCAGTCAGATTCCCAGATCACGTGTGGTGGACCAGTTTCAGTTCAACGGTCAGTGAAAGTCGATCTTAAATTCCAAGTACATGGATATGTTTATAAAAATTTTCCTAATCCGAGGGTGTATTTGGGTCAGAGTCTGACAGTCTGGTTGCTTACAAAATGTCTGCAAGTAACAAGTCTCAGATTACTATTTGAGATATTTATTTTTAAAGAAAACCAATTGTTCTCACACTCCTCGCTCCGGACTCAAGCGAACAGCCGTGGCACACTATCTGGATTTGATCTCCGAGATGGTTGTCAAGCCCAACGAGGCGGTCCTAAGTTTATAACTTCGTATCATTCAGACTCCCGATGTGTGGTCTAGATCTGATACGGAGTTTTAATGTGCTCCTGAGAGCAGTCGGGTAATGAGTTTGATCCTAGATTTTAGGGTAACATAGCATCAATGATTCTACAAGTCTTGGGTCTTGCAGATCGTATTTAAAGCGATTCGAACGGATTTTATGGATAATCTAGTTTAGCACTTAGTTAACTTTGTCAAATTTCTAAAGGATTTAATCCTAAGTGATTTCTGGTCGAGGTGGTACTCGGGCCATTGTACGGGATTTTTCGAGTCGTTACAATCTACGCCCCTTAATGAAAAATTTCCTCCTTGAAATTAGTACCTTTTCGTATTCCTCAAGGAGCTGAGGGTAGTTCTTTCGGATCTCGGCTTCTGTCTCTCAGGGAGCTTCCTCCTCTGTATGATGTGTCCACAGTACCTTCACGAGTGGAATCACCTTGCTACGCAGTACCTGCTCCTTCCTGTCAAGGATAGGTGTCGGACGCAACACATATGTAGCATCTTCGCTCAACTGTAATTGCTCCCATTTGATAATGTGCGAATGATCAGGAACGTACTTCTTCAATATAGATACATGAAATACGTTATGTACAAATGCAAGTAGTGTGGGCAAAGTGAGATGATATGCCACAGCACCCACTCGTTCAAGGATCTAAAACGGACCGATGAACCTCGGTGTGAGCTTCCCCTTCTTCCTAAACTGAAGGACTCCCTTCATAGGGAAAACTCTGAGGAATACATGATCTCCGACCTCTAACTCAAGCGGTCGCCACCTCGTATCGGCGTAACTCTTCTGCCTGCTCTGTGCTGTAAGATATCGACGCCTGATAATGTCGATCTTCTCTGAGGTCGCCTGTACCAACTCCGGTCCAATCAAACTGCGCTCGCCAACCTCATCCTAGCAATGCGGCGCTCTACAAGGACGACCATATAAGGCCTCATATGTTGCCATGTCAATACTCTCCTGGAAGCTATTGTTGTACGCGAACTCTGCATAAGGAAGACAGTCATCCCAACTGTCCTTGAAGTCCAAGACACAGGCCCGCAACATATCCTCCAAAATCTGGTTCACCCGCTCTGTCTGCCGGTCGGTCTGAGGGTGAAACACAGTACTGAACTTCAATTTCACACCCATCGCTTCCTGGATACGAGTCCAAAAGATAGACGTGAACTGCGCGTCTCTGTCCGACACGATCTCAAGGGGAACTCCATGCAGACACACAATCTCTCTGATGTACAGCCTAGCCAGCTCGTCTGCAGAGTTCGTGACTTTAATAGGGAGGAAATAGGCCTATTTGGTCAACTGATCCACGATCACCCAGATGGAATTGTGTCCCTTCCTCGTCTTCGGCAGCCCCGATATGAAATCCATAAAAATGAAGTCCCACTTCCATTCAGCTATGGGCATGGGCTGAAGCAGTCCAGGAGGTCGGCGATGTTCTGCCTTGACCTGCTGGCACGTCAGACAACGAGAATCATACTCTGCTATGTGGGTCTTCATGGTGTCCCACCAATAAGACCGTCTCATGTCTTGGTACATCTTCGTGCTAACAGGGTGCATCGCAAGCTTCGATTTGTAGGCAGTCTCGAGGAGCTCCTGTCGCAAGTCAGGAATATCAGGAATGCATAAGTGGTCACGGTATCGTAAACCCCCATCTGTGCTAACTCTCCATTCGGAGTCCTCGGCGTCGCTAGCTTACTCTCGAAGCTCAGACAACCGCATGTCGGCCTTCTGGGCCTCGATAATCCTATCATCAAGGAGTGGCCGCACCCGAACGTGCGCGACACACTCAAATGGCTCCTCCACGGTGAGTTTCTGCTCGAAGTCCTGCACGAACTCTAGCATATCCTACTCTGCTATCATCAGCAGAGCCGCAAATGCAATCTTCTTCTTGCGGCTCAACGCGTCTGCCACAAGGTTGGCCTTGCAGGATGGTAGGAGACCTCGAACTTGAAGTCCTTCAAGGTTTCCATCCATCTGTGCTGCCTCATATTCAAGTCTCGCTACGTGAATATATACTTAAGGCTCTTGTGGTCGCAAAAAAGCTCGAACTCCTCTCCGTAGAGGTAATGTCTCCAGAGCTTCAATGCAAAGATGACAGCTGCTAACTCAAGGTAGTGTGTAGGGTAATTCTCCTCGTGCTTCCTTAATTGTCTCGAGGCATATGCAATCACCCTGTCCTTCTGCATAAGGACACAACCCAAACCAACGCGAGACGCGTCAGTGTATATCGTGTACTTAACCCCTTGCTCTGACAATACTAGCACAGGGGCAGACGTCAGTCTGTCCTTCAGCTCCTAAAAAGCTGCTTCTACCTTCTCGTTTCAGGCGAACTTCAAATCCTTACGCGTCAACTGTGACAACGGCCTGACAATCTTCGAGAAGTCCCGAATGAAGAGTCGATAGTACCCTGCCAGGCCAAGAAATCTCCTCACCTCGGTAACCGAGCAAGGCTGCTTCCAATCCTGAACCGCGGCTACCTTAGCAAGGTCCACCGCTATCCCATCCTTGGACACCACATGTCCCAAGAACTTGACTTCTTCCTGGCAGAAGTCGCACTTCTTATACTGTGCAAACAACTGGTTCTTCCTCAAGGCATCCAACACCGCTCTTAGGTACACCTCGTGCTCTTCCCGACTCGTGGAATATATCAGGATGTTATCAATGATATGATGATGAATCGGTATAAGAATGGCCGAAATACCCTGTTCATCAAATCCATAAACACGGCCGGTGCGTTCGTAAGACCGAACGACATCACCAGGAACTCGTAATGCCCAAAACAGGTCCTTAAAGCTGTCTTCTGCACGTCTTCATCTCTGACGCACAACTGGTGGTACCCTGACTGCAAGTCGATCTTCGAGAAATACTTTGCCCCCTTCAACTGATCAAACAGATCATCTATCCTGGGCAATGGATACTTGTTCTTCACGGTGACCTGGTTCAACCTATGGTAATCAATACACGACCGTAGTAAGCCATCCTTCTTCTTCACAAATAGTACAGGTGCTCCCTAAGAAGACACACCAGGTCGTATAAAGCCCTTCTCTACTAGCCCATCAATCTGTTTCCACAGTTCCTCCATCTCACACGGAGGCATGCGATACGTAGGTAAAGAGATGGGTGTCGCACCGAGAGTAATATCAATGGTGAAGTCGATCTCGCGCCGAGGTGGCAACCCAGGAATCGGTGCAAAAATATCTGCAAAAGCCTGAACTACAAGCATATCCTCGAGCATCGTAACATCGGTAGCCTCTAATGAAGAAGTGTAACATCGCAACCGAGTAGCGTGGCTGACCTGAACAAGAAAAGTAAAGGCCGTGCCATCAAGTCCATAGGCTGTCACCACCCTAGTCTCGCAGTCGATCTTTGATCGCATCTCAGTGAGCCAATCCATACCGAAGATAACGTCGTAATGGAATAGGGGGACGACAATCAGATCAACTAATATAAATCTGCCAACCAAGTCTATCGGGCAGCCCTCACACATACGAGTAACCTCAGATGAAGTCCCTATAGCAGTGATAACCCTCGCTCCTCTCGTAGGAGCAGTAACTAGACCTAGACACTTGATTGCCATAGGCGCTAAAGGTGTAATATCTGGTTCCTCTGCAATAAGCGCATGAACACGCTCCTGTTGCGGTCGGTTAGTGTAACATCTCGAATTTTTGTCAACCTGGGATTAGATGTCCTTAGGCAATGGGTTGCTCCTAACACCTTATTATTTCGTCAGAACTGAACCCTACAGTCTAAAATTGCTCTTTAAACCATTTTCTTCACAAATCCCACCCTTCACTACCTTGTGCTTTCAATTTTTCAAAGCACTTTCGCTCTAAACACTAACTTAAACTAGCTAAGTAGTAAAACTTGGATCACTTTATATACAAACTACAAAGGCCTAAGTACCATCTCAACCAGAAAACAATTAGGATTAAATCCTTTAGAAATTTAACAAAGTTAACTAAGTGTAAAACTCGATTAGCCATGAAATCCGTTGGGATCGCTTTAAATACGATCTGCAAGACCCAAAACTTGCAGCATCATTGACGCTAGGTTACCTTAAAGTTTAGAACCAAACTCTTTTCCCGGCTACTCTCGGGAATGACTTGAAACTTCGTATTAGGTCTAGACCGCACATCGGAAGTCCGATTAACACGAAGTTAAGGAACTAGGACCGCCTCGCTGGGCTTGACAACCATCTCAAAAATCAAGTCCAGCCGATGTCCCACGGCCATTCGTTTGGATCCGGAGCGAGGGAGTGTGAAAAACACTATTCCCATTCCAAAATAAATATCAGGAATAGTGATCTGGCACCATTCGCTTGCGCATCAGTATTAAGCAACCAGACCGTCAGAATCAGACCAAATTACACCCTCGGATCAGGAAAAATTTCAGGAACATTTACATGTACTTGGAATTTCGGATCGTGGCCCACTGACCGTTGAACTGAAAGTGGTCCGCCACGTGTGATCTGGAAATTCGATCGAGTCGAAAATGTAATACCATTTAGATCCATGTGTGGAGAGCTTAAGTCTGACGTTTGGCTCAAGGAGGGCCACCAGAACCTCTCTTTTGAGCTGAAAAGAGACGAAATACCTATATTAGCAGTAACCCTTGAACAGGAGTCTATTTCAGTGAGTTTTGAGACTATATAAGGACCTTAAACCCTCTCTCATGGCAGCCATACGAATTTGGGATTTGAGAGAGGGAAAAGAGAGAGAAAGTGAGGGAGAAGTGGGAGAATCTCCCAGCCGTCCTTCCCTGCTGCTATCCATGCTCCACTGCATCGTTCTCATCGCTTTCCCGGCGATTCCAGCCCCGTTTCTAGGTAAGAAACCCTAACCCTAATCTGATTTGGGGCTTGGGTGGTTGTAGGTTATGAAATAGCTAACCTATTTCATTCTATAGGTTGCCAAACTGCCGAATACGGAAGCTTAGCAAACCTATCAATTCCGTTGCGATTCTACGACAAAAGGTACGGACTTTAGGTGTATAGGTTAGGGTTTTCAACGCTTTCAATGTCAGATAATGATAGATTCATGATCTGCATGCAATTGCACATGTACAAAGTGCTTTCCGTTTCCTGTTTCGATTAACGTTGTAGAATATGGAATTTCACATACTCTAGGTATACGTAGAAATACCGTATACGTATTTTTTTTGGAGAAATGTTTGACATGTTTATTTAATGTATGATTATACTATATATGGATAAAATAGTAGTTTGGCGAAAGGAATCGCCGTAATACATGTTCACTTGTAAATGCTACGTATGTTGAAATTGTGTATTCTAGAAATACCGTATATGTGTAAGTTTTGGAAATGTAATTGTCATGATTATTTGTTGTATGATTATGGTATACATGGATAAAATACTCGTTTGGCTAAAGGATAACCCTAATACATATTTTACTAACATACACTATGTATGTTGTAATAGTGTATTCTAAGTGTTTGTGGAAATGGCTGAATGAGTATAGAATTCTCATTCGTGCTCGCCATGACTAATTGTCATGGATTCATGATTGATGTATTGGCGATACCCCCTTTGACGAAAGGATTTGCCCTAAGTCACGCCACGGCCAATATACACTATATATGCTAAAATGTGTGGCCCAAGTGTTTGTGGAAATGCCTGAATGGATATGGAACTTGGATTCCTGCTTGCCATGACTATCCGTCGTGGGTGTACGCGTGTTATGATTGGGGCAACTCCCTAGTGAAAGGATTTGGCCTAATGCCTATGTGATCGACATATGTCGTGTATGTTGATGTATGTTTGTTTAAGTGTTTCTTGAAATGTCTGAATGAGTAGTAGTTAGCAAATTGTAAAGTATAAGGGTGTTGAGATATGATTCTCAACCTCTTTTAACTATGTGTATGATCTCCTTTGATAGTTGTGTGATTAGGAATTGAACATGTACAAACGCATGCTTGTGTTGTGATTCATAACATGCTCAACTGCTTTATGATTTTAACTATGTAATGCATATGTTTAAATTTATATTTACGTTGTATGATCCGTCATGGGTGATGGGGGAGCGGAGCAACGAGTGCGTGCAACAGCCCTGGCAGCCCTAAACGGATAATACCAGACCTTGACTGTATGAGTTGAATCTTGATCCATTACTGCTTTGTCTATCTGCAACTGATTGTGTTTGGGGCTATGATTATGGCCCAGGCAATCGGTAACGGGATTGAACTCGTGGTTGAGATTCATTTGCCACGTGGGATGTGTTCGACGAACTCGAGTCGTGCGTTGCCTGTCGGCAGTGGCTAGGCCACACGAAGTTGTTTATGCACTTCATGTCGTGCAGCTCAACGGGCGATCGTGCTAGTCGAGCTCGTCAAGTAACCTGATCTGCCTTATGTATGTTCACCCTGTTTGGACGCTACTGGTTGAACCTAGGGTACCAAACTTACCAGTGAAACCCCCTTTTAACCATGGTACCTCGATCCGCTAAGACGTATGAGCCGGGCATGGTGGTATGGGACACCGTGGTCGAGCTGTCGGCCTACGCTGGGGCCATGTACCTCCCCGTAGTGACCATTACGCAACCAAACTAGTAAGCCGAATACGATGGTATGGGACACTGTATTCGAGCTGTCGATACTTACGGCGAGAGCCGAGTACGGTGAGACCTGTGCTCGTGCTGACGGGCGACGAGTCCTCTGTAGTATCTTCGAGTATACTCCAAGGGTCTGTGATTGGTGACGAGTCTTTCACAGCAACTAGAGTATGAGTGGAGCCGAGTATGGTGAGACCTGTACTTGAGCTGACGGCTAGTGATTGAGCCGAGTACGGTGAGACCTGTACTCGAGCTGACGGTCAGCAATTGAGCCGCATACGGTGAGATCTGTATCCGTGCTGACGGGTGACGAGCCCTTTGTGATGCCTTCGCTAAGCCTCTCAAACCATAATGTCGTATGAGATTAACTAGGATTGACGACCCTAGAATGGATCATGTTTGGGAATGATACAAGGGAGGTACCTTAGTTTCCCAATACTGCTGTTTGAAATGAACTAATAAAAACTTGGTAATCATGAGCATCATCGCACCGCATGTGCTTTGTAGATGTGGCGCACTGAGGGAGTAAGCATTCGCGAACGTAAGATGATGTCGCTTGAGGGTGGTTTGGCAAGGGCATACAGCATCATGTCATATCATACTTGCATTTAATAAGAGTAGCTAAACTTGTTTGATTTGTACTGCTTTATCATTACTGCTTGATTGAATTGGTAACATGTTAACCTATGCTTTACTGTTCCACTGAGTTGATCACTCGCTCCCACGTTACGGGACGGTGTTTGCAACACCAACCAGATTTGTTGAGTTTCAGGTGATGGCGATGCTTGTGAAGCAGAGCCGGACTACTTCTATGATGATAGGAGGAGTTCTCCTATCTGTATCTCTCTTGCGGGTCTATGAAGACCTGGTATGGTGTTGACGGGGCTACGGTACTTGGGATAGGAGGCATTACACTTCCTCACATTTGGTACATTTTAGAACTGCACTTGTATTTATTTAACCTGGTAATGTTATCACACTCTGAAGACTCATCATAGTTTATATATTTTATCTATCTATCACAGTCTTCCGCTTGCAAATTTAACTGTCTCTGGAGTATGATATGCTGTTTTGGCTTAATCTCACTCATGTTCAATGCACGAATACAGTCAACATTCAATCATCATTCATTTTGTTGCATAAGTGATGTTCTGGAACTCGGGAGTTGAGTTTATGCTCGACCCCCGATTTTTAGGGCGTTACAGTTAGGCTAAGGTACCATGGGCCGTTGAGGCAGCTGAAAACGAGGTGCAGGTGGTCTGAAGGACGGATGTGCAGGTGCCATCCGAAGTGGTGGAGTCAAAATAGCCTGTGGGCGAGAGCGACCAATCATCTGCGGTGGAGAGAATCCGCTATCTCTCATCCACACAAAACAGCTCCCAGTAGGATGACCCTGTTTCCCGCAGTATGTACAGGTCACAATAGGGCGCCTCATGGGAGCCACTAGCACTGCTCATACTCTGTAACTCTCATGCCTCCCTATTTGACGCGCAGAAACTCATTCTCCCTCTCATGTCGGTAGACTTGAGGGTAATATTTCTCATGGAAACGGAACTCAAATGCTGCCCAGGTCCACATATATCCCACTGTGACGGTCCACAGTATACTGTCCCACCATAAGCTAGCCTCCATCTCGAACATGAAGGCGGCCAACTCAACCTGTTCAGCCTTATAACAATTCAGCATCTTCAGTATCTTCGAGATGCGGTCTAACCAGTACTCAGCCTCCTCGGGTCTATGAGAACCCATAAAAGTCGGAGGCCTCAAGCGCTGGAATCGCTTGAGTAGACCGCGAGTACCCACGTCTCCCATAGGGTATGCAACAGGTGTGGGCAGAGACACATCCTCAGCCTGAGCAGGAGGCTCTGTAGGCTCAGCAGGACGTGTAGATGGCGAAGGTGGAGTCGCACTCCCACCCTGAGACAAAGCCTCAGAAATAGTGGCCATAAGCTGCTGGTATTGCTGCTGCTGCTGCATCTGCTGTTGATGCATCATCAACATCAACTACTCAAACCTATCAGTAGGTGGAGCAGCCTACGGCTCATACGGCGTCAAAGAGGATGCCCGGTTCTGCTCGCAAACCGGGGGTGTAAAAGGTGGCAGTCCACCAATAGGACCAGCAGAAGGCTGATCCGAGCCAAAACTCGAGTCTGTAGGACCACCCCTGCGGGAAGGAGACTGGTCCATCGAGTCAGTGAGCAAGAGGGGTGACGTGCTCCTCGTATATCTCCGTGGCATGCCCTATACAACATAGGGTACATCGCGTGTGAGACAAAGCATGGCAACACTATACATAATCACTTAGGCATTCCACACACATCATAGCAAAAGAGGTTGTATGCATTTCATTAACAAAATTGTCATAATACATTGAATACAGAGTTACATGAATCATGACAGAAGATGCAGGGGAGCTAATATAACCAAGCTTCAACTAGTACAAAAACATACTACTAACTACTACATCCATCAATATGAAAACATAAACCACCTAAAGTGGTAAGCAAAACAAGCTACAAACAACAGCATGGATGACTAGGCATCCGAGTCAGGCGATGGAGGAGGAGCATCCTTGTCCTATACACAGCACAGGATAGTCTTTAAAGTGCGAGACACCTTCTTAAAACTTCTCTTCATGTAGGCTTCGGTCACCTCAAGCTTGGCTCGGGTATCACTAAGCTCAGCCCGAACCTATCCAATCTCTTGTCGCAGGGCGGGTTGGTTCTCCTTAATACGAACCATACGAGCATCCCTCGCAGCTTGAACGACGTCCGGCTCTGGTGCTCCAAGAGGAGAGCTCTCCTCAGTATCCTGAGCCTCTTCTTCTTCTTCCTATATCCCATCACCGCTTCCTTCTTTGCTTCCGGCCTTGAGGTCAACACTCTCCTCACCAGAGCTATCTGACTCATCACCAGACTCGTCGATTCGGGCTTACCGTTGCTGAAGGCCGATCTTCATGTTGTTAAGTGTAGCCTCACTTATGACCCGGACTGGCGCAAGGTCTTCCATGTTAAGCCTATAGCCGACATCTCGAGCCATCTTGCATACCAGGCGCCCAAATGGGAGCGAAAGGTCATTCCTGACAGATTGAACAACCTGAACTATCTGAAATAGGACGAACGTGGGCAGGCATAAGTTGTCCCCATGTCCAATCTTATAAAGGAAGTCCACCATCAACCGAGTACACTCCGTGCGGTTACCCGACCGTGGATACACATTATATGCGAAAATGTGGTGGAGCAAACGGAAGTCATTTGTCAACTTCGACGATGAAAGACAGTTTCCTCGCGTCCAGGAAACCCGTCGACCACAAAGGTATCGCGTACGGCGATCCCTTTCTCGCACACTCCTAGAGAAGTTGTCATTAGGAAGCACTTCACCACGTGGGATGTTCATGATCCGATCCATCTCAACCACAGTAATCGTGCGCCTTATGCCCCTCACAGAGATAGTGAACTGAAGAGGCTCCAACGATGGGTCTATGATATGGTCGTAGAAGGCACGAACCATGTTCTCAGATGCAGGAGACTCACCTTAAAAAATAGGACCCCATTCAATGTCCACCAAGTGGTCCATCACTGGGTGTAGCCCAAACATTCTCTCATCCACGTGAACTTCAAACACAATCTTACGGTCAGCAAAACGACCGTATTCGAAGCTATCAGAAAAGCATCTTTGATCGGAAGTTGGGGATCTAGGTCTCGCTTCGACCTATACTCCCGACCTATGCTAGGGCTGGCTTCATCGTCCACTTCTCTCCTCGAACGGGTTGGACGGCTAAGCCCAGCTTCATCTGCAACGGTCTTCCTTTTCCCCATAAGAGAAAGGACGGCGGAGACGGAGAAAATGGTCGAAATGATGGCAAAGAAAGCCATGGAAAGTGAAGATAAGAGAGAGAAAGGGTTGTTCTCCTTGCTTCACCATGAACTTGGGTCTCAACAGTGATTTTTGAGGCCCAAACGACTATGGTTTAATAAGAAAATTGGAAAGATGAAGTGGGGTAGGGGGTGTGCACGGTTTTGGGACGAAATGGGGAGTGTATGGACTAAAATGAGAGAGAAATAGAGAGGATAGGGAGGTAGGGTCACTGTGAACGATGGGAATGGATGTGTTGTGGTCGAAAATAGCAAATTGGGTGATTGGGAGGGAGAGTTGAGAGAGAGACAGCAATTGGAGAGCTTGGAAGGGTAGAAATGAGGGATGGGGGCTAAACGGAATTAAAATAGGGGCCCCCGCATGATTTCGTGGGTCCCACACAAGTCCTGGGGTCGGACCGACCCTGACCAGACTCGATGGACCCGATCGCGGTCCGGTGGGCCAGGAATGGCAGCACCGCAGTAGGGCGGTGTTCACCATCCTCCCAAGGTCCCAAAGACACCTTGGGTCTGCCCTAGGTCCCTCTGGATTAGCGCGGGGAGGCCCACGACTCTGTTTGTTCCGAATCTGGGTAGTTACGAGAAGTTTCTAATCTAAACTGACATTTACTGTGTTTTAACAGCTGGGGCTGGGTGGATTGTGATCTAGACCCATCAATAGACGGCCTAGAAGTGTTTTGGGATTGACTCGTATGACCGGGGTTGGGTAAAGACTCAATTTCGGCGTTCGTTTTAGTGAACTTTGCCGTTGGACGAAACTGGGATGCTTAAGACTGCTACTACATTGTTCTCGCACCCTCCTATGTCAAAAGGCATCAGCGTACGTCGTGGGAACATAACTCAGGTCCTATGTAATCAAAATCATGCTCTGATACCAACTTGTAATGCCCTAAAATTCGAGGGTCGAGTAGAAACTCAACTCTCGAGTTCCAAAACATCACTTATGCAACATAGATAATGATGATTAAATGTTGTCTGTGTTAGTGCAATAAACATGAGTGAGATTATACCAAAATAGTAATTCATACTCCAGATCAATTGTATAAAGGCAAGCGGAAGACTAAAACTATATATATATATATATATATATATGTAAAAGAAACGAAACCACCTCAATCTTCAGAGTATGAACCCATCTGAGTCACCATATACATATATCTGTTTTATGAACAAAATATCAAAGGTACAACTAAGGAAATAAGTCCTGTAAGTCCCATCGATCCAGACAGTCTAGTCAAAGCCACTAGAATACTGCATATACGAGAACTCGTCCAGGTCCTTGTCGTAGTCCGGCTCAGCCTCCTAAGTCGTCATCTCATCTACACCTAAGACAGAGTCTGGTTGGTGTATACAACACCGTCCCGTAACGTGGGAGTGAGTAGCTAACTCAGTGGAACAATAAAGCATAGGTTAACATGTTATCAACTCAGTCAAGCAGTAATGATAAAGCAGTACAATCAAGCAATTCTAACTACTCTTATTAATGCAAGTATGCTTTCATTCCTCAGTGCTCTACATCTTCCAGGCACATGCAGTGTGATGATGAGCATGATTACCGAGTTGTTATTAGTCCATTTCAAATAACAGTATTGGGAAACTAAGGTACCTCCCTTGTATCATTCCCAAACATGATCCATTCTAGGGTCGTCAAACCTAGATAATCTCATACGACAGTGTGGTTCTAGGGCACTGCAAAGGCTGCTAGGGCTGTTACACGCATTCGTTACACCACTCCCCCATCACCTTTTTAACGGTTCATCACTAAATTGATACAGGCCTAGTTCATACTCTATACACCGCGGCAAAACTCGTCGCCTCACTGCTAATTCAGAGTATGCTCGAGGTCACTACAAAGGGCTCGTCACCAATCAGTGTAGGCCAACAGCTCGAATATAGTGTCCCATACCACCATAATCAGCTCACGAGTCAAGGTTGCCCACTGGTCACTACGGGGAGGCACGTGGCCCTAGCGTAGGCCGACAGCTCGACCACGGTGTCCCATACCACCATGCCCGGCTCATGAGTCTTAGCGGATCGAGGTACCATGGTTAATGGGATTTCACTGGTAAGTTTGGTACCCTAGGTTCAAGCGGTAGCGTCCAAACAGGGTGAACATATATTAGACATATCGGTTTACTTGACGAGCCTGACTAGCTCGAGCGCACAATCAACTGAACAGCATGAAGTGCATAAGCACTTCGTGTGGCCTAACCACTGTTGCCAACCGAAGTACGACTCGGGTTCGTCTGACACCTCCTTCGTGGCAAAATGAATCTCAACCATGAACTCAAGTCTGGTACCGACTGTCTGCACTATGATCATAGTCCCAAACGAAAACAATTCTTATTCATAGCATGTGGAGTAAAGCATAATAAACAAAGTAATTCAAGCATGTTAATAAGCATGTCATAAAGCATGGTACAAAGCACAAAGTAAACAAGAAATACAAACACATATATTTCGTAAGTAAGCGGTTAAATTAAACAACCAACATGGAGGAAATCATATACGTCCCTAAGGTAGTTGAGAATCCCATCTCAACACCTACCTAAGGCACCATCAGCCAAGCACTTACTCTCACAAGCATTTTCACAAACACTTAGAATACACTATTTCAACATACATAGTGTATATTAGCAAAACATGTATTAGGGCGAGCCCTTTCGCCAAATAAGTATTTTATCCATATATAATATATTCATACAACAAATAATCATGGCAAACACATTTTCAAAATTTATACGTATACGGTACTTTCTACAAATACCTAGAATATGTAAAATTCCATATTCTTCATCTTTAATCGAAACGGAAAACAGACGGCACTTTGTACATGTACAATTGCATGCAAATCATGAATCTATCATTATCTGACATTAAAAGCGTTGAAAACCATAACCTATACACCTAAAGTCCTCACCTTTTATCGTAGAATCAAAACGAATTAGATAGGTTTGCTAAGCTTTCGTATTCTGCGGTTTGGTGACCTATAGAATGAAATAGGTTAGCTATTTCATAACCTACAACCTTCACAACCCCAAAACAGATTAGGGTTAGGGTTTCTTACCTAGAAACGAAGTCAGATTCGCCAGGAAAGCGACTAGACAGGGTTGTAGAACGGCAGGGGAAAGCAGTAGGGAGCTTCTCCCACTTCTCTCACACTTTCTCTCTCTTTTCTCTCTTCTCTCTCCTAGGATTTCTCTCAAATTCGTATGGCTGGATGATAGAGGGTTCTAAGGTCCTTACATAGCCTAAAAACACTCCAAAATAGACTTATGGTCAAGGTACACTTAGGTTATGACCAAAGTGAGCCTGTTCTAGCTCAACGGAGCACTTCTGGCAGGCCTCCTTGAGCCAAAGGTCGGACTTAAGCTCACCAACCTTGGATCTAGGTGGATTTAAGTTTTCATTTCAGTCGGATTCCCAGATCACGCATGGTGGACCAGTTTCAGTTCAACGGTCAGTGAAACTTGATCTAAAATTCCAAGTACATGGATATGTTTGTGAAATTTTTCCTGATTCGAGGGTGTATTTGGGTCAGATTCTGACAGTCTGGTTGCTTACAAAATGTCAGCAAGTAACAAGTCTCAAATTACTATTTGAGATATTTATTTTTAAAGAAAACCAAATGTTCTCACACTCCTCGCTCCGGACTCAAGCGAACAGCTGTGGGACACTGTCTGGATTTGATCTCCAAGATGGTTGTCAAGCCCAGCGAGGCGGTCCTAAGTTTATAACTTCGTATCATTCAGACTCCCGATGTGCGGTCCAGATCTGATACGGAGTTTCAATGTGCTCACGAGAGCAGTCGGGTAATGAGTTTGATCGTAGATTTTAGGGTAACCTACCGTGAATGATTCTACAAGTATTGGGTCTTTGTAACACCCTGAAATTCGAGGGTCGAGTATGAACTCAACTCCCGAGTTCCAACGCATCACTTATGCAACATACACAATGAAGGTTAAATGTTGTCTGAGTTAGCGCAATAAACATGAATGAGATTATACCAAAACAGTAATTCATACTCCAGTTCAATTGTATAAAGGCAAGCGGAAGACTGAAATTTTATATTCAAAGTATGTAAAGTAACAAAATTTTTATGAACTCCAGAGTATGAGTACTAACTGAGTACCAATATACATGTATTGTTTCTAAGTCAAAAAATCAAAATACAACTCCCAAGATAAGCCCTGAAAATCCCGCGATGCAGCCGGCCTAAGCAAAGCCGTCAGAATACGGCATAAAGAAGAACTCCTCCTGATCCTCATCGAAGTCAGGCTCCGGCTCCTGAACCGAGGCGCCATCTACACCTGCGACAGAGTCTGGTGGGTGTTGTAAACACCGTCCTGTAACGTGGGAGTGAGTAGCTAACTCAGTGGAACAATAAAGCATAGGTTAACATGTTATCAAATCAATCAAGCAGTAATGATAAAGCAGTACAAATCAAACATTTCTAACTACTCTTGTTAAGTGCAAAAATGGAATGACATGATGCTGTATGCCCTTGCCAAACCACCCTCAAGCGACATCATCTTACGTTCGCGAATGCTTACTCCCTCAGTGCGCCACATCTACAAAGCACATGCGGTGCGATGATGCTCATGATTACCAAGTTTTTATTAGTCCATTTCAACCAGCAGTATTGGGAAACTAAGGTACCTCCCTTGTATCATTCCCAAACATGATCCATTCTAGGGTCGTCAATCCTAGTTAATCTCATACGATATTATGGTTTGAGAAACATTGTGAAGGCATCGCAAAGGGCTCGTCACCCGTCAGCACGAATACAGATCTCACCGTATGCGGCTCAATTGCTGGCCGTCAGCTCGAGTACAGGTCTCACCGTACTCGGCTCAATCACTAGCCGTCAGCTCGAGTACAGGTCTCACCGTACTCGGCTCAACTCATACTCTAGTTGCTGTGAAAGACTCGTCGCCAATCACAGACACTTGGAGTACACTCGATGATACTACGGAGGACTCGTCGCCGGTCAGCACAAGCACAGGTCTCACCGTACTCGGCTCTCGCCGTAAGTATCGACAGCTCGAATACAGTGTCCCATACCACCGTATTCGGCTCACGAGTTTGGTTGCGCAATGGTCACTACGGGGAGGCACATGGCCCCAGCGTAGGCCGATAGCTCGACCACGGTGTCCCATACCACCATGCCCGGCTCATGCGACTTAGCGGATCGAGGTACCATGGTTAAACGGGATCGCCACTGGTAAGTTTGGTACCCTAGGTTCAAGCAGTAGCGACCAAACATGGTGAACACACAAATACATTTCGGTTTACTTGACGAGCCTGACTAGCTCGAGCGCACCACAAGTTGAGCGATATGGAGTGCAAAAACACTCCGTGTGGCCAACCACTATCGCCAACCGAAGTACGACTCGGGTTCGCCAGACACATCATTTGTGGCGATATGAATCTCAGCCACAATCGCAAGTCTGGTACCGAATGTTTAGACTATAGACATAGTCCCAAACTCAAA
Organism: Magnolia officinalis; assembly: GCA_021015155.1. Classification (NCBI taxonomy): domain Eukaryota; kingdom Viridiplantae; phylum Streptophyta; class Magnoliopsida; order Magnoliales; family Magnoliaceae; genus Magnolia; species Magnolia officinalis. The sequence goes on from JAJHSJ010000019.1 coordinate 29,983,817, forward strand.
CAGTTCTCATCAATAGCATGTGGAGTAAAGCATGATAAACAAGCAATACAAGCATGTTAGCAGGCATGTTATAAAGCATGAAGTAAAACATGAAGTAAAGCATGTTGTAAAGCATGTTGTGAAGCAGTAGTAAAGAACTATACACATAGGGATACAATTACATACACGCCACAAGTGAGTGGTTATAGTGAACCATCGCATGGAGGGGATCCTACATGTCTCTAAGGGAGTTGGAAATCCCATATCAGCGCCTATCTAAGGCACTAACACTCAAGCATTTACACACACAAGCATTTACACAAACACTTAGAGTACGTTATTCCAACATACATGACGTATGTTAGCAAAACGCGTATTAGGGCTATTCTTTCGCCAAGCGGTTATTTTATCCGCGTATACCGTATTCATACAACAAATAATCATGACAATTATATTTCCAAAATTTGCACATACGTGGTATTTCTAGAATACACAATTTCAACATACTTGACATTTACAAGTGAACATGTATTTCAGCGATTCCTTTCGCCAAACTAGTATTTTATCCATATATTATATAATCATACATTAAATAAACATGTCAAACATTTTCCCGAAAAAAATACGTATACGGTATTTCTACGTATATCTAGAGTATGTGAAATTCCATATTCTACAAAGTTAATCGAAACAGGAAACGGAAAGCACTTTGTACATGTGCATTTACATGCAGATCATGAATCTATCATTATCTGACATTGAAAGCGTTGAAAACCATAACTTATACACTTAAAGTCCTCACCTTTGCCCTTGGAATCCCAACGAATCAGCAAGGGTAGTAGAGCTTCCGTATACGGGAGTTTTCTAGCCTAAAGAGCGGAATCGGTTAGCCTTTACATAACCTACAACGATCCTACATCAAATCAGACCTAGGGTTAGGGTTTCTTACCTTCAAATGGAATGGATACCGCCGGGAAAACACCTGGAATGGAGCGGTGTAGGCCGAGCGATGAATGAAAGCAGCAGGAGGAAAATCTCCCACAAATTCCAAGCTATTCTCTCACTTTTCTCTCTCTCTCTCTAGGGTTTTTCTCTCAAATTCGTATGGCTGTGAGAGGGGCTGTTCTAAGCTCCTTTTATAGCCAAAAACCTTCCTAAAATAGACTCAGGTTCAAGGGTTACTGCTAATATAGGATATTCGCCACTTTTCCAGCTCAAAAGAGAGGTTCTGGTAGCCCTCCTTGAGCTAAACGTCAGACTGAAGCTCACCACCTATGGATCTACGTGGGATTACGTTTTCGACTCGATCGGATTCCCAGATCGCATGTGGTGGACCACTTTCAGTTCAACGGTCAGTGGGCCACGATCAGAAATTCCAAGTACATGTAAATGTTCCTGAAATTTTTCTTAATCCGAGGGTGTAATTTGGTCTGATTCTGACGGTCAGGTTGCTTAATACTGACGCGCAACCGAATGATGCCAGATCACTATTCCTGATATTTATGTTGGGATGGGAATTGTGTTTTTCACACACCCTCGCTCCGGATCGAAACGAATGGCCGTGGGACATCGGCCGTAACTGATTTTTGAGATGATTGTCAAGCCCAGTGGGGCGGTCCTAGTTCCTTAGCTTCGTGTTAATCGGACTCCCGATGTGCGATCTAGACCTAATACGAAGTTTCGTTTCATTCCCGAGAGCAGCCGGGAAATGAGTTTGGTTCTAAACTTTAGGGTAACCCAGAGTCACTGATTCTACAAGTTTTGGGTCTTGTAGATCGTATTTAAAGCGATCCCAACGGATTTCATGGCTAACCGAGTTTAGTACTTAGTTAACTTTGTTAAATTTCTAAAGGATTTAATCCTAATTGATTTCTGGTCGAGGTGGTACTCGAGCCAATGTACGAAAATTTACAGGTCGTTACAGTCTTGCAGATCATATTTAAAGCAATTCGAACGGATTTCATGGCTAATCTAGTTTAACACTTAGTTAACTTTGTCAAATTTCTAAAGGATTTAATCCTAAGTGATTTCTGGTCGAGGTGGTACTCGGGCCATTGTACAGGATTTTCTGAGTCATTACAGTAAGTCCTTTAGCAACTGGGATGTGGAAAGGAGTTTCCTAAAACTATAAAAAGGGGTCCCTAGGGCTTTTCTTAGGGACATGAGGTGTATGAAAAAGCACAAGAGGGTTTCCTAAAGGGTTTAGGGATATCAAAGGTGAGAGAGAAAGAGAGAAAGAGAGAGTGGAAGCTTGTAGAAGTGAGGTTATGCTCGTGGAGGCGATCTACAATGCAATCTATATCTCAGTGCTCCTACGTCCTCGTAATCGGTGAGATCTCTCTGGTTTTTTGCTTTATTCTTTCATTGTTCATCCACTCCTGCGTGAGTGACGAAGGTTGTAATGTTTTACTTCATAGTGGATTGTTGATCTGGACGAGGTCTCGTGGTTTTTACCTCTTTGAGGGTTTTCCACGTAAAAAATCTCTTATGTGGTGTGTGATTGATGCTTTGATTTATTTCATTGCTTTATTATCCATAATTCTGGTTTGTTTCGGGAGGCTAGATCCTAGGGTTTTGTGTAAAGCCCCCAAGACATCTTGTCATCATGTGCTCCTCAAAAACAACAATGAATTTAAATGACAAGCAACAGATTATCAATGACCAACAACAATTATCTTGGTAGAGAGATATCCAAGGAAATAGTAAATACAAAGGCCGATGGATTATTTTTCCGTAACCAGTGCACAAAAAACCAAGCGATTTGATTATTTGTAATAAGCATAACAATTAATACTGAAGACTTGGGTAGCCGCTTAATATGCATTCTAAAATAAATACAACCTTTTCTTCTTCCTCTACTCAGACAAACATTCGCCTATGCAAGGAAATGATAGAGCTACAAATGGCCCCCTGACATAGATTTTAAGAGGCATATTGGCCCATGTTGTATTTGGAGCCTTCCCTTATGCTTGAGTATTTGTTTCTTAACTAGGACCTCGCGTCTCGTGGGTGGATCATCTGATTCATCAATTTCATGAATATTATGGTTAATGGGACTGTATAAAGATGATATCAATTGGATGATAAAAATAGGCCGAAAGTCCACATTCAACCGAGAATATTGGGTAGCTAGGATTTTCTCATCAGTGAGTTTTTTTGGGTGACCTGATGGATGGTCTTGATCATCTAGCGATGCAACCAAGTGGGCTGCATCTTTGCATAGGTTGAACGATAGGTGATAGGCTATCAATTGTGGCAAAATTGAGAATTCATGTTTCACAGCATTGTTTGAACAAAAGCATAAAATTGTAATGCATCAACCAAAGACAAAAGATCCCCGTAAAAAGGATCAATTTTTTTAAAAATGTCAAACAAACAATAGAAACAAAACCCAATTTACAAAAACCCAAAGAAAACCAAAGATTTGCAGAGATTTCAAGCGATTATATAGAAATTGTAGGCTATTGTAACCTTTTTACTTAGTAAAAATAACTTAGAAGGGAATATGAGAAAACTAATTTTTGTTGTAGTACTTCTTCATATGTGAAAATGAAATCCATACACATATTTATAGCATAAGAAAAAAAAAACTAAGGGACATGACTCTTTAACAAAGAGACATGAACCTTTTCAACTAAGGGACATGTGACTCTTCACAAAGAGACATGAACCTTTTCAACTAAGGGACATGTGACTCTTCAACAAAGAGACATGAACCTTTTTATAAAAGTGCATTAATTCAACACTCCTTGTCATGCCCCAAACTCGGAAACCGAGCTTACAAAATTCCTGATCGCCGAATCCGACACTAACAGCCTCCGCAGTACCCTATTCTCGGCTCCCGGCACCCATACACCAGGTTCCGATCCTGGGATGCTATAAGGAGGAATTCAAACATGATTTCGATTCAGTATAGGTATAACCATAAGCATAACCTACGAACAATAACTACAAGAACACCATCACAAAATCCACTATGATAAAAAACTTTGAGTACAATGCATATGAAAGGGAAATACAAGATAATGAAGATAATAGAAAACTCCAGAAGCTCGGCTGCACACTTCAACTGTGAAGAGACTATGGCTACGTCATAGCGTCACCTACACGCATCAATGGTGCATAAGCTTATAAAAAGCTTTGAGGGTGGTGTAAGTGTGTGTGTAGTATGAACGTGCTCAGAATGCAATGTCAGCGTAATGCGGAATCATGCTGATGGGTACATGAATGCAATCAGCCGTATCAAGGCTATGCGGTGCAAGATATGAATGCTATCGGCCATATCAAGACTATGCGATGCGAGATACAACTCAAGCATGTCAATCTTAATCCAAATCCACATATCAATATATCTCATCAAATATCAGTACAGTTCTTATTTTGGATATTCACCGGGGTCTAGTACACTCTACGCCAGCTTGCCGCTCCTATCTGAATGCACAACAGGGAGAGTGGAAGAGACCTCACTATTCGCTTGCCAATATTGGGGCCGGTTCGTCGATAGCGAACCGATTCCTTAAGCTGGTCAAACTCAACCTAGAAATTGTCCCCTCACTTAGGCGAGTAAGGTCACACTCTTTTCCAACCGACCACGACACAGTGGGAGACGCGGCCTACTGGTATACAGCCCTCGCACGCTCATGTATCCACTCGGTCTCGACGTTGGAGTCATCCTCTGGTACCATCGGGTTTAAGAATTTTCACCCAGGGACATCTATGGCACCCCGATGCTAGAAGCAGTATTTCCAGTATCCAATCCTGTAACATCCCGAAAAATCGAGGGTCGAGTAGTAACTCAACTCTCGAGTTTCCAGAACATCACTAATGCAACATAGATAATGATGATTAAGTGTTGTCTGCATTAATGTAGTGAACATGAGTGAGATTAAGCCAAAACAACATATCATACTCCAGAGACAGTGAATTAGAAAGTGGAAGACTGTGATAGATATATAATATATATAAAAACTGTGGTGAGTCTCCAGAGTGTGATAACATTACCAGGTTAATAAATTTCAAGTACATTTCTAGAATATACCAAATGTGTGAGTATAATGTCTTCCATTCCAAGTACCATAGCCCCGACAATACAATACCAGGTCTTCATAGACCTGTCAGAGAGTTACATGTAGGAGAGCTCCTCCTCAACATCATAGTAGTCCGGCTCTGCTTCATAAGCATCGCCATCACCTAAAACTCAACAAATCTGGTTGGTGTGTACAACACCATCCCGTAACGTGGGAGTGAGTAGCTAACTAAGTGGAACAATAAAGCATAGGTTAACATGTTATCAATTCAGTCAAACAGTAATGATAAAGCAGTAAAATCAAACACTCCTAACAACACTTATTAATGCAAGTATGGATGCAGGTATGATGGATGCCCTCACCACACCCTCCCTCATGCGACACCATCTCCAGTTCGCGGCATGCTTTCATCCCTTAGTGCTCCACATCTTCCAGGCACATGCAATGCATGATGAGCATGATTACCAAGTTTTTAATTTGTCCATTTCAAACAGCAGGATTAGGAAACTAAGGTACCTCCCTTGTATCATTCCCAAACATGATCCATTCTAGGGTCGTCAGTCCTAGTTAATATCAGACGATGGTGTGTTTTCTAGGTCACTGCAAAGGCTGTCAGGGCTGTTACGCACAAAGGTTACAGCACTCCCCCATCATCTCTTAAACAATTCATCACAATACAGAAACAGGCCTAGTTCATACTCTATATACCGCGGCAAACCCTAAGGCTCACTGCGATTTCAGAGTATGCTCGAGGTCACTACAAAGGGCTGCTAGGGTTGTTGCGCACAAAGGTTGCACCGCTCCCCCATCACCTTATCAATGTAGGCCGACAACATGAATATAGTGTCCCATACCACTATAATCGGCTCACGAGTCTGGTTGCTCACTGGTCACTATGGGGAGGCACGTGGCCCCAGCGTAGGCCGACAGCTCGACCATGGTGTCCCATACCACCATGCCCGGCTCATGAGTCTTAGCGGATCGAGGTACCATGGTTAAAAGGGATTCCACTGGTAAGTTTGGTACCCTAGGTTCAAGCAGAGGCGTCCAAACATGGTGAACATACATTAGACAGATCGGGTTACTTGACGAGCTTGGCTAGCTCGAGCGCACATCAAGTTGAACGATATGAAGCGCATGAGCACTTCGTGTGGCCAACCACTATCGTCAACCGAAGTACGACTCGAGTTCGTCGAACACATCTCACGTGGCAAATGAATCACAGCCACGAATTCAACTCTGGTACCGATTGTCTGGACTATAATCATAGCCCCAAACACAATCAATTGTAGATAGATAAAGCAGTAGTGAATCAAGATTCAACTCATACAATCAAGGTCTGGTATTATCCGTTTAGGGCTACTAGGGCTGTTGCACGCATTCGTTGTTCCACTCCCCCATCACCCATAACGCATCATACAATGTAAATATGAATTTAAACATATGCATTATATAGATAAAATCATAAAAGCAGTTGAGCATGTTATGAAGCACAACACAAGCATGAGTTTGTACATGTTCAATTCCTAATCACACAACTATCCAAGGAAATCATACACATAGTTAAAAGAGGTTGAGAATCATATCTCTACACCTTTATACATTACAATTGCTAACTACTACTCATTCAAACATTTCAACAAACACTTTAAAAATACATACATCAACATACATGACATATGTTGATCACAGAGGCATTAGGCCAAATCCTTTCACTAGGGAGTTGCCCCAATCATAACACGCATACACCCACGATGGATATTCATGGCAAGCAGGAATCCAAGTTCCATATTCATTCAGTTATTTCCACAAACACTTGGGCCACACATTTTAATATAAGTAGTGAATATTGGTCGTGGCATGATTTAGGGCAAATCCTTTCGTCAAAGGGGAATCGCCAATACAACAATCATATATCCATGACAATTAGTCATGACGAGCACGAATGAGAATTCTATACTCATTCGGTCATTTTCACAAACACTTAGAATACACTATTACAACATACATGGTGTATGTTAGCAAAACATGTATTAGGGCTATCCTTTCGCCAAGCAAGTATTTTACGCATATATAATATATTTATACAACAAATAATCATGGCAACCACATCTCTAAAATATATATGTATACGGTACTTTCTACAATACAGTATTTCTACATACATAGTGTATATTAGTAAAACATGTATTTGGGCGAATCCTTTCTCCAAACAAGTAATTTATCTACATATAATATATTCATACAACAATTAATCATGTCAAACACATTTCCAAAATTTATACGTATACCGTACTTTCCACAAATACCTAGAGTATGTAGAATTACATATTTTTCATCTTTAATCGAAACGGAAAACAGATAGCACTTTGTACATGTGCAATTGCATGCTGATCATGAATCTATCATTATATGACATTGAAAGCGCTGAAAACCATAACCTATACACCTAAAGTCCGCACCTTTTGTTGTAGAATCGTAACGGAGTCGATAGGTTTGCTAAGCTTCCGTATTCGGCAGTTTGGCAACCTATAGAACGAAATAGGTTAGCTATTTCATAACCTACAACTGTCTAAACCCCAAAACAGATTAGGGTTAGGGTTTCTTACCTAGAAATGACGCCAGAAACGACGGGAAAGCGATGAGAATCAGGCGGTGGAGCCCGAATAGCGGTAGGGAAGAGTGGCAGGGAGATTCTCCCACAGCTCCCACACTTTCTCTCTCTTTTCTCTCCTCTCTCTAGGTTTTCTCTCAAATTCGTATGGCTACAATGAGAGAGGGTTTAAGGTCCTTATATAGCCTAAAAACTCACCGAAACAGACTCCAGGTCAAAGTATACTTAGGTTATAACCAAAGCGGGTCAGTTTTAGCTCAACAGAGGACTTCTGGTGGGCCTCCTTAAGCCAAAGGTCGGACTTAAGCTCACCGACAATGGATCTAGGTTCTATTAAGTTTTCGTTCCAGTAGGGTTCTCAGATCACCCGTGGCGGACCACTTTCTCTCGCTTTTCTCTCTTCTCAATCTAGGTTTTCTCTCAAATTCGTATGACTGCAATGAGAGAGGGTTTAAGGTCCTTATATAGCCTAAAAACTCACCGAAATAGACTCCTAGTCAAAGTATACTTAGGTTATAACCAAAGCGGGGCAATTTCAGCTCAACGGAGGACTTCTGGCGGGCCTCCTTGAGCCAAAGGTCGGACTTAAGCTCACTAACACTGGATCTACGTTCTATTAAGTTTTCGTTTCGGTCGGGATTCCAGATCACTCGTGGCGGACCAGTTTCAGTTCAACGGTTAGCGGATCTCGATCGGAGATTCCGAGTACATGTAAATGTGTATGAAATTTCTCCTGATCCGAGGGTGTAATTTGGTCTGATTCTGACGGTCTGGTTGCTTAAAACTGATCCGCAAGCGAGAGGTGCCAGATTACTATTCAAGATATTTTATTTTGAATTAATTTCACATTTCTCACACTCTTCACTCCGAGCTCAAGCGAATAGCGTTGGGACACTATCTGGATTTGATTTCTGAGATGGTTGTCAAGCCCAGCGAGGCGGTCCTAGTTCCTTAACTTCGTGTTAATCGGACTTCCGACGTGCGGTCCAGATCCGATACGGAGTTTCGAGATGCTCCCGAGAGCAGCCGGGTAATGAGATTGATCCTAGATTTTAGGGTAACCTAGCGTCAATGATTCTACAAGTTTTGGGTCTTGCAGATCATATTTAAAGTGATTGGTGCTAATTTCACAGGCACTCTAGTTTAACATTAGCTAAATCTCGCCTAATTTCTAAAGGATTTAGTCCTGAGTGATTTCGATCTGAGGTGGTACGTAGACCTTTGTAGTTTGTATATAAAGTGATCCGAGTTATACTACTTAACTAGTTTAAGTTAGTGTCTAGGATTAAAGTACTTAGAAAGATTGAAGAGCAAGGTGGTGAAGGATGGGATTTGTGAAAGAAATGGGTTCACAAGCGATTTTAGCCTTTGGGATTGAGTTTTAACAAGTTGATAAGGTATTAGGATCGACCCATTGCCTAAGGACGTCTAATCCCAGGTTGGCAAAAATCCGGGATATTACAAATCCGGTCATCCACGATGTGTCTATGGAGGCTATGGCCCTAATGTCGCTAGTGCATATAGTAATCCCAGTCACATAAATGCAAAGTATATGAGTCATGCAGTCCAATCATGCATTAATCCTGCGCATACCGTGCGCTCATGTAAGAAAACTCTGCCTATCAGGGAGTCCCATAAACCACCTGCACTATGGCATATGTAATGGCCAGTTGCATCTCATAACAAACATACAGATGATGCGTATGGGCATGTATCATGATATTATGATGTCACAAACTCATAATCGGCAATGGTAGCCAGAATCGGCAATCGGCACCGATAATCGGCATCGATAATCAACCTCGACGCAAGGCGGGGTCCATAGGTGGACGGCCGATGATGGATCAATTAAAATCAATGGGGCCCAAGAGTTTGGGTTAACCCACGAGAGTGATGAGAATGGGCCAAACAAGACCTAAGGGAAGGTCATAATGTGGACCTCCAACCATCATTGCCTATAAATGTGGACCTTTAACCAACACTGCTCCCAAGGAATGACCCACATAAGGTTAAACATATAGTGGGCCCACGGCCTCGGGCCAAATTAATTGGCCAATTTAAATGGGCCGATTCAAATGGGCCGAGTCGAATGGGTCGAGTCAAATACTCCATACATCCCTTGTTAAGGATCATTATAGATCATTATAAAAAAAATTATGAATCATATCCAAGGATCATCGGCACCATACCACACTTAACAGTGGTGATAATGATCAAAATATCATTTGGACCGCATCACAAATAGTAGTGGAGATAGTGATTTTCACTGTTAGAAAATTTAATAGGGGCCACCATAAGATTTATTTTCCATCCGGACTATTCATGTTGTCATAAAGACTTGAATAGGAGGGAAAATAAATTTCATATTGGCCCAAAACTTCCAGTGCTGGATGCTTAATCCACCCCACTGTTATGGCAGTGTGGTCCACTTGATAGCTAGATCAGTCTTATTTTTCTTCTCAAACTCAAGGATGAGCTCACCGAATGTATGGACGATTGGATGAATTACATACATCAAGGTGGGGTCCACATACGTGGTCCACCAGAGATATGAATCTGCTTCATTTTTTTGTCCAGAATGCTACTGCTACACGTGCAGCAGCAGCTGATATCAACCGCTGGCCCACCGTCAAATCAGATGGATGGTGGGGATTCAAAATGGATGGACGACATGATGCAGCACTCCCATCATGTGGTGGGTCCCACCCGTCCGGCTTGCTGGATGGTATGTATGAGACTCATACCTCATGTGTGGCCCATCCAGCACCATTCAGGAGTCTGGACAGTGAATAAAATACATGCGTCAGTGGTGGGTCCCACAAACGTGGCCCACCTTTCCCTCCTCTCTATCTCTGCATATATATAATATAATATAATATATATGACATAATATATATCTCTACTGAAATGTCCACCATCCAGACCATCTAGACGTTCCAGACAGTAAGGATATGAGGCTTATATCATGGTGGGTCCACATGTGTGGCCCACCTCAAAGCACTACCACTATATATATACACACATATTATTTAAATATTAGTATCTCTCTCTTCTTTTTTTTTTATACATAAAAATACTAGTTGTGTAGTACACTCCACCGACAGATCACTCTACACTATTAGCCACACACCAATGCCACCACGTCCAGCGTCTAGGGATGTTGGACGACATGAATATAACATAACATCATGGTGGGTCCCACATGGGTGTGGCCCACCTATTGGATTGATCTGATATTTGTATTTTTCCTTTCCGTCCAGGCCCGGTAACAGGCTGAACGTTGTTGATCTAACACATCCATCGGGTGGGTCCCATAAAGGTGGATGGCATGGATAAGATACATACTTCATGGTGGGCCACACACACACACACCATCCTTAGAAGAGAGAGAGGAAGAGAGAGAGAGAGAGAGAGAGAGAGAGAGAGAGAGAGAGTGAGATAGAGGGACCCCGCCACTATGGGCCCCTCTATACATTGCATACATCGATGTGGTTCCCACAACAAGTGAGCCCTAAAATTGAAATCAATGGTGGATCACCCACCTATTGCACTCATCCGGGATCCCTTAGACTTGTATGCTCCTTGCCTTCACTTTAGATGGTGACTGATAGAGTTTTGATGGTGGGAATGAGAGATGAGAGGGTGGGCCACACTTGTTGTTTGGGAGAGAGAGAGCTTAGACGTGGGATGTTGTTGCTTGGGAGATATTTTGAGAAATGAGGGAGAGAGAGAAGTGATGGGATGATAAGGACGGGTGATGGGTTGAGTGATGGATGAAGTGATGTAAGGGTTGACTTTGGGGTAGCTTGTGTAAGAGAGAGGTAAGGGTAGGGTATGGGTTGCTTGTACTTAACTTGAGGTGTGATGTGTACTTGATTGATGGGATTGATTGATTGATTGATGGGATATGTTGTAGAGATTCTCTCGGAATTTTTCAATGCGGGGCGTTTTTCTCGAAATGAACGTGGGCCTACATCTTTTAGCCTGGGTATCGAATCAGTGCGCAAGTCGCGGCGTTGGAACCGCGGCGACGTCGTGGTCGCTAAGATACAAGTTTCATGTAACATCTCGGATTTTTGCCAACCTGGGATTAGACGTCCTTAGGCAATGTGTCGCTCCTAACATCTTATTAACTTGTCAGAACTCAATCCCACAGTCTAAAATCGCTTCTTAACCCATTTCCTTCACAAATCTCAGCTTTCACTACCTTGTTGTTTAAATGTCTCTAAGTACTTTCATATTAGGCACGAATCCTAACGTTTAGGTGATGAAGAAAAATACTATAGAAATCCGTATAAAGACCCTAGTGCCACCTCAAACAGAAATTACTCAGGACTAAATCCTTTAGAAATGAGACAAAGTAACTAAGTGCGAAACTAGATTAGCTATGAAATCCACTTGATCCACTTTAAATATGATATGCAAGACCTAAAACTTATAGAATCATTGACGCTAGGTTACCCTAAATTCTAGGATCAATCTCATTACCTGGCTGCTCTCGGGAGCATCCCGACACTCCGTATTAGATCTGGACCACATGTCGGAAGTCCGAATAACACGAAGTTAAGGAATTAGGACCGCCTTGCTGGGCTTGACAACCATCTCAGAAATCAATTCCAAACAGTGTCCCAGCGCTATTTGCTTGAGCTCAGAGCGGAGACTGTGAGAACAGTTGGTTTTCTTTATAAATAAATATCTCAAATAGTAATCTGAGACTTGTTACTTGCAGTCATTTTGTAAGCAACCAGACCGTCAGAATCTGACCCAAATACACCCTCGGGTCAGAAAAAATTTCATAAACATATCCATGTACTCGGAATCTCTGATCGAGATCCACTGGCCGTTGAACTGAAACTGGTCCGCCACGCGTGATCTGGAAATCCGACCGAAACGAAAACGTAACTCGACCTTGATCCAATGTCTGTGATCTTAAGTCCGACCTTTGGCTCAAGGGGGGCCTCCGAAAATGCTCCGTTGAGCTAAAACAAATGCCCTTTGGACAAAACCCAAGTATATCTTGACCTTAAGTCTATTTCGGTATGTTTTTTAGGCTATATAAGGACCTTAGAACCTTCTCTCTCACAACCATACGAATTTGAGAGAAACCCAAGAGAGAGAAGAGAGAAAAGAGAGAGAAAGAGTGAGAGAAGTGGGAGCATCTCCCTGCCATGCTTCCCTGCCGCTACACGAGCTTAACCACTCATTTCTAATCGCTTTCCCGGCGATTTCGGCGTCATTTATAGGTAAGAAACCCTAACCCTAGTATGTTTTGGAGTTGTAAAGGTTGTAGGTTGTGAAATAGCTAACCTATTTCATTCTATAGGTTACCAAACTGCTGAATACAAAAGCTTAGCAAACCTATCGGATTCGTTACGATTCTACGACAAAAGGTGCGGACTTTAGGTGTATAGGTTATGGTTTTCAACGCTTTCAAGGTCAGATAATGATAGATTCATGATCTACATGCAATTGCACATGTATAAAGTGCTGTTTGTTTTCCATTTCGATTAAAGACGTAGAATATGGAATTTTACATATTCTAGGTATTCGTAGAAAATACTGTATACGTATAAATTTTGGAAATGTGTTTGCCATGATTATTTGTTGTATGAATATAATATATATGGATAAAATACTTAGTTGGCGAAAGGACTCACCATAATACATTATTTGCTAGTATACACTATGTATGTTGAAATAGTGTATTCTAGAAAGTACCGTATACGTATATATTTTGGAGATGTGTTTGCCATGACTATTTGTTGTATGAACATATGATATATGCATAAAATACTTGTTTGGCGAAAGGATTTGCCCTAATACATGTTTTGCTAGTATACACTATATATGTTGAAATAGTGTATTCTAAGTGTTTGTGAAAATGCTTGTGAGAGTAAGTCTTTGGATGATGGTGCCTTAGGTAGGTGTTGAGATGGGATTCTCAACTATCTTAGAGACCTGTATGATTTCTTCCATGTGGGTTGTTCACTTTAACCACTTATGAAATTTATGTGTTTGTATTTCCTGTTTATAACATGCTTTATAACATGCTTTATGACATGCTTATTAACATGCTTGAATTACTTTGTTTATTATGCTTTACTCCACATGCTATGAATAAGGATTGATTGAGTTTGGGACTATGTTTATAGTCCAGACAATCGGTACCAGACTTGAGATCGTGGTTGAGATTCATTTCGCCACGTAGGATGTGTTTGACGAACCCGAGTCGTACTTCAGTTGGCAACAGTGGTTAGGCCACGCGAAGTGCTTATGCACTTCATGTCGTTCAGTTGATTGTGTACTCGAGCTAGTCAGGCTCGTCAAGTTACCTGATATGTCTAATGTATGTTCAGCATGTTTGGACGCTACTGCTTGAACCTAGGGTACCAAACTTACCAGTGAAACCCCGTTAACCATGGTACCTCAATCCGCTAAGACTCATGAGCCGGGCATGCTGGTATGGGACACCGTGGTTGAGCTGTCGGCCTACGCTGGGGCCATGTGCCTCCCCATAGTGACTAGTGAGCAAACAGACTCGTGAGCCGATTATGGTGGTATGGGACACTATATTCGTGCTATCGGCCTACGAGTGGTGCAACGAATGCGTGTAACAGCCCTGACAGCCCTTTGCAGTGACCTCGAGCATACTCTGAATTTGCGGTGAGGCGACGAGTTTTGCCGCAGTGTATAGAGTATGAACTAGGCCTGTATCTGTATAGTGATGAACCGTTAGAAAGATGATGGGGGAGTGGTGTAACCTTTGTGCATAACAGCCCTGGTAGCCTTTGCAGTGACCTAGAAACACATTATCGTATGAGATTAACTAGGACTGACGACCCTAGAATGGATCATGTTTGGGAATGATACAAGGGTGGTACCTTAGTTTCCCAATACTGATGTTTGAAATGGACTAATAACTACTCAGTAATCATGTTCATCATCGCACTACATGTGCCCGGTATATGTGGAGCACTGAGGGATGAACGCATGTCGCGAACGTAAGATGGTGTCGCATGAGGGTGGTTTGGCAAGGGCATTCATCATGTCATTTCATACTTGCATTAAATAAGAGTAGTTAGGATTGTTTGATTGTACTGCTTTATCATTACTTCTTGACTGAATTGATAACATGTTAACCTATGCTTTACTGTTCCACTGAGTTGATCACTCACTCCCATATTACGGGACGGTGTTGTACACACCAACCAGATTTGTTTGAGTTTCAGGTGATGGCGATGCTTATGAAGCAGAGGCGGACTACTACTATGATGTTGAAGAGTTCTCCTACATGTAACTCTCTGACAGGTCTATAAAGACCTGGTATTGTATTGACGGGGCTATGGTATTTGGAATAGAAGACATACACTTCCACAACTTGGTATAATTTGAAATTATACTTGTAATTCATTAACCTGGTAACCTTATCACACTCTAGAGACTCACCACAGTTTATATATTTTATTTATCTATCACAGTCTTTCGCCTGCTATCTCACTTGTCTCTGGAGTATGATATGCTGTTTTGGCTTAATCTCACTCATGTTCACTACACTAATACAGACAACATTCAATCATCATTCATTTTGTTGCATAAGTGATGCGTTGGAACTCGAGAGTTGAGTTTATGCTCGACCCCCAATTTTCAGGGCGTTACATTTCGGGTCGAGCCGACTTCGGTATACAGGACTCGACTAAGGATAGTGCATAAACGTCGGATATGCGTCGAGGATTGCCAAAATTCAACCGGAAGGACAACAAAAGCCTATGAAATGGTATGGTCTAGGATACGTGTCTTACAACTCTCCCCTCTAAATAAAAATTTCATCCTCGAAATTTACACAATTATCGCAACTAGATGTAATTCATAAAGAAAGAGGAAACAAAGCATCACTATATAAGTTCAGAGACAGCATACAGGATACAACATATGATCAATCATCAAAGAGATGAGGATAATGCTCTCGAATCTAGGCCTCACGCTCCCAAGATGCCTCATCAACAAAATGGTGACCCCACTGAACCTTCACCAACGGGATGACCTTAGTCTGGAGGACCTACTCCTTCCGATCAAGGATACGAACTGGCTGCTGAATGTAAGAAGCGTCCTCATGAACCTCTAACGGCTGCAAATCAATAATAGGAACGATGTCTGATCCACACTTCCTCAGCATAGATACATGGAAAACGTTGTGGACGCCAGACAACTGAGATGTTAAGGCAATCCGATAGGCCACGACGTCAATGCCCTCAGCGATCTCGAAATGTCCAATGAATCTCGAGGCAAGCTTGCCCTTCGCTCCAAATTGAATTACGCCCTTCATGGACGAGACCTTGAGATACACATGATCCCCTATGTCAAACTCCAAGGGATGACGCCGGCGATCAGCGAAACTCTTCTATCGGCTCTAAGCTGTGCGCATCCTCTGCCTGATGATATCGATCGCCTCTGACGTCTGCTGCATAGCTCGAGACCTAGGAGACACCGATCTCCGACCTCGGTTCAACAACTCAGAGATCTGCACGGTCTGCCATATAATGCCTCAAAAGGAGCCATGCCAATGGTCGCCTGATAACCGTTGTTGTATGCGAACTCAGCCAATCACAGATACTTATCCCAGCTACCCCCGAAGTCAATCACGCAGGCCCGAAGCATATCCTCAAGGATCTGGTTGACCCTCTCGGTCTGGCCATCGGCCTGCAGATGATACGTAGTGCTAAGCTGCAAATCAGTACCCATCGCTCTTTGAAATCTCCTCCAGAACTGAGACGTGAACCTCGGGTCTTGATTAGAAACGATCGTGTAACGCCCTGAAAATCGGGGGTCGAACATAAACTCAACTCCCGAGTTCGAGAACATCACTTATGCAACAAAATGAATGATGATTGAATGTTGACTGAATTCGTGCATTGAACATGAGTGAGATTAAGCCAAAACAGCATATCATACTCCAGAGACAGTTAAATTTGCAAGCGGAAGACTGTGATAGATAGATAAAATATATAACTTATGATGAGTCTCCAGAGTGTGATAACATTACCAGGTTAAATAAATACAAGTGCAGTTCTAAAATGTACCAAATGTGAGGAAGTGTAATGCCTCCTATCCCATGTACCATAGCCCCGTCAATACAATATCAGGTCTTCATTGACCTGCCAGAGAGATACAGATAGGAGAACTCCTCCTATCATCATAGAAGTAGTCCGGCTCTGCTTCACAAGCATCGCCATCACCTGAAACTCAACAAATCTGGTTGGTGTGTACAACACCGTCCCGTAACGTGGGAGTGAGTGATCAACTCAGTGGAACAGTAAAGCATAGGTTAACATGTTATCAATTCAATCAAGCAGTAATGATAAAGCAGTACAAATCAAACATTTCTAACTACTCTTGTTAAGTGCGAAAATGAAATGACATGATGTTGTATGCCCTTGCCAAACCACCCTCAAGCGACATCATCTTACGTTCGCGAATGCTTAACTCCCTCAGTGCGCCACATCTACAAAGCACATGCGGTGCGATGATGCTCATGATTACCAAGTTTTTATTAGTCCATTTCAACCAGCAATATTGGGAAACTAAGGTACCTCCCTTGTATCATTCCCAAACATGATCCATTCTAGGGTCGTCAATCCTAGCTAATCTCATACGATATTATAGTTTAAGAAGCGTAGTGAAGGCATCGCAAAGGGCTCGTCACCCGTCAGCGCGGATACAGATCTCACCGTATGCGGCTCAATTGCTGGCCGTCAGCTCGAGTACAGGTCTCACCATACTCGGCTCAATCACTAGCCGTCAGCTCGAGTACAGGTCTCACCGTACTCGGCTCAGCTCACACTCTAGTTGCTGTGAAAGACTCGTCGCCAATCACAGACCCTTGGAGTGTACTCGATGATACTACGGAGGACTCGTCGCCCGTCAGCACGAGCATAGATCTCACCGTACTCGGCTCTCGCCGAAGTATCGACAGCTCGAATACAGTGTCCCATACCACCGTATTCGGCTCACGAGTTTGGTTGCGCAATGGTCACTACGGGGAGGCACATGGCCCCAGCGTAGGCCGACAGCTCGACCACGGTGTCCCATACCACCATGCCCGGCTCATGTGTCTTAGCGGATCGAGGTACCATGGTTAAAAGGGGTTTCACTGGTAAGTTTGGTACCCTAGGTTCAAGCAGTAGCGTCCAAACAGGGTGAACATGTATAAGGCAGATCGGGTTACTTGACGAGCTCGACTAGCAAGATCGCCCATTGAGTTGCACGACATGAAGTGCATAAACAACTTCGTGTGGCCTAGCCACTGCCGACAGGTAACGCACGACTCGAGTTCGTCGAACACATCCCACGTGGCAAATAAATCTCAGCCACGAATTCAATCCCGTTACCGATTGCCTGGGCCATAATCATAGCCCCAAACACAATCAATTGCAGATAGATAAAGCAGTAATGGATCAGGATTTAAATCATACAATCAAAGTCTGGTATTATCCGTTTAGGGCTACCAGGGCTGTTGCACGCACTCGTTGCTCCGCTCCCCCATCACCCATGACGGATCATACAACGTAAATATAAATTTAAACATATGCATTACACAGTTAAAATCATAAAGCAGTTGAGCATGTTATGAATCACAACACAAGCATGAGTTTGTACATGTTCAATTCCTAATCACACAACTATTAAAGGAGATCATACACATAGTTAAAAGAGGTTGAGAATCATATCTCAACACCCTTATACATTACATTTTGCTAACTACTACACATTCAGACATTTCAAGAAACACTTAAACAAACATACATCAACATACATGACATATGTCGATCACATAGGCATTAGGCCAAATCCTTTCACTAGGGAGTTGCCCCAATCATAACACGCGTACACCCACGACGGATAGTCATGGCAAGCAGGAACCCAAGTTCCATATTCATTCACTATTTCCACAAACACTTGGGCCACACATTTTAGCATATATAGTGTATATTGGCTGTGGCGTGACTTAGGGCAAATCCTTTCGTCAAAGGGGCATCGGCAATACATAAATCATGAATCCATGACAATTAGTCATGGCGAGCACGAATGAGAATTCCATACTCATTCAGTCATTTTCACAAACACTTAGAATACACTATTACAACATACATGGTGCATGTTAGCAAAACATGTATTAGGGCTATCCCTTAGCCAAACGAGTATTTTATCCATGTATACCATAATCATACAACAAATAATCATGACAATTATATTTCCAAAACTTACACATATACGGTATTTCTAGAATACACAATTTCAACATACGTAGCATTTACAACTGAACATGTATTACGGCGATTCCTTTCGCCAAACTAGTATTTTATCCATATATAGTATAATCATACATTAAATAAACATGTCAAACATTTCTCCAAAAAAAATACGTATACGATATTTCTACGTATATCTAGAGTATGTGAAATTCCATATTCTACAATGTTAATCGAAACAGGAAACGGAAAGCACTTTGTACATGTGCATTTACACGCAGATCATGAATCTATCATTATCTGACATTGAAAGCGTTGAAAAACGTAACTTATACATTTAAAGTCCTCACCTCAGCCCTTGGAAATCCAACGAATCAGCAAGGGTATTGGAGCTTCCGTATACGGGAGTTTCCTAGCCTAAAGAGTGTAACCGATTAGCTTTTTCATAACCTACAACAATCCTACCTCAAATCAGACCTAGGGTTAGGGTTTCTTACCTTCAAATGGAATGGACACCGCCGGGAAAACACCTGGAATAAGGCGGTGTAGGCCGTGTGATGAGTGGAAGCAGCAGGAGGAAGATCGGCTACGAACTCCAAGCCCTTCTCTCTCTTTTCTCTCTCTCTCTCTAGGGTTTTGCTCCCAAATTCATATGGCTGTGAGAGGGGCTGTTCTAAGCCCCTTTTATAGCCAAAAACATGTCTAAAATAGACTCAGGTTCAAGGGTGGCTGCATATGTAGGCATTTCGCCACTTTCCAAGCTCAAAAGGTATGTTTTGGTGGCCCTCCTTGAGCCAAACGTCAGACTTAAGCTCACCATCTACGGATCCACGTGGGATTACGTTTTCGACTCGATCGGATTCCCAGATCGCACATGGCGGACCACTTTCAGTTCAACGGTCAGTGGGCCACGATCAGAAATTCTAAGTACATGTAAATGTTCCTGAAATTTTTCCTGATCCGAGGGTGTAATTTGGTCTGATTCTGACGGTCTGGTTGCTTAATACTGATGCGCAAGCGAATGGTGCCAGATCACTATTCCAGATATTTTAATTTCAAAGGGAATAGTGTTTTTCACACTCCCTCGCTCCGGATCGAAACGAATGGCCGTGGGACATCGGCTGGATCTGATTTTTGAGATGATTGTCAAGCCCAGTGAGGCGGTCCTAGTTCCTTAGCTTCGTGTTAATCGGACTCCCGATGTGCGGTCTAGACCTAATACGAAGTTTCGTTTCATTCCCGAGAGCAGACGGGAAATGAGTTTGGTTCTAAACTTTAGGGAAACCTAGAGTCACTGATTTTGCAAGTTTTGGGTCTTGCAGATCGTATTTAAAGCGATCCCAACGGATTTCATGGCTAATCGAGTTTTGCACTTAGTTAACTTTGTTAAATTTCTAAAGGATTTAATCCTAATTGTTTTCTGGTTGAGATGGTACTTAGGCCTTTGCAGTTTGTATATAAAGTGATCCAAGTTCTACTACTTAGCTAGTTTAAGATAGTGTCTAGGGCGAAAGTGCTTTGAAAAATTGAAAGCACAAGGTAGTGAAGGGTGGGATTTGTGAAGAAAATGGTTTAAGACGGGATTTGAGGCTTTGAATTGAGCGTTTGAAAAGTTAATCAGGTGTTAAGATTGACCCAATGCCTAAGGATGTCTAATCCCAGGTTGGCAAAAATCCGGGATGTTACAGATCGAGACTGGAACGCCGTGTAGTCTCATAATCTCCTCGATGAATAACCTCGCAAGTCGGTCTAAAGGACAAGTCGCACGAATCGCAAGAAAATGTGCCAACTTCGTCAGACAATCAACGATGACCCATATGGCGTTATGACCGCGCTAAGTCCTCGGCAAACTCATGATAAAATCAGTAGATACATGTTCCCACTCCCACATCAGGACGCTCAACGGCTGCAATAGACCAGGGGGTCTCTGATGATCGGTCTTGACACGCTGGCATGTGTCACACTCGGCCACAAAACTGGCGATCTGACACTTCATCCTCGGCCAAAAATACTCTCCTCATATAAAGATACATCTTCGTCAAGCCAGGGTGGATAGAAAATTGTGATCGATGTGCCTCAGTCATAAGATCTTTATGCAACTCAGGAATATCTGGAACACATAATCAGCCTCTGAAGCAAAGTCCACCATCAATACCAATCTGCCAATCTGCCTGACTCTCGGATGTTGCCTCTGCTCGGTAATCCTATAACGACTCGTCTGTCTGTTGAGCCTCGATCACCCTAGCGACAAGAGGGTTGAATCGACAGGCTCGATAGCTGAACGATAGAAGACTGCAGACCAAACTCGACGTCGTACTCTGTTATATCCTCGAGCATCCTCCACTCTTGAATCATCATGTGTGCCACCAGGCCTCGTGGCTGACGGCATTTACCACCACGTTTGCCTTGCCTGGGTGGTACTGGAGATCGAAATCATAGTCCTTCAGGAGCTCCATCCAGCGTCTCTGTGTCATGTTCAGCTCGGACTGAGAGAATAGATACTTCAAGCTCATGTAGTTGGAGAAGAGCTCGAACCTGACCCCATAGAGATAGTGTCTCCACACCTTCAGTACGAAGACAACTACTGCCAGCTCTAAATCATGCGTGGGGTAGTTCAGCTCATGGATCTTGAGCTGACGAGACACAAAGGGTACAGTCCTACCATGCTGCATCAAGACAACACCTAAACCAATACGTGAGGCATCAGTAAATACAACAAATACATCACTCCCAGAGGGAAGAGTGAGGACAGAGTGGACGTCAATCGGTCCTTCAGCTCCACGAATGTCTGTTCATATGAGTCAGTCCAAATAAAATCTGCACCCTTCCGAGTCAACCTGGTCAACAGGCCTGCAATACGGGAGAAGCCCTCAATGAAATGTCGATATTATCCCGCTAAACCAAGGAAACTGCGGATCTCGGACGCAGTCGTGGGCTGGCCCCACTGACGCACTGCCTCAACCTTCGAGGGGTCCACTGCGACACCCTCCCTTGTCACCACGTGACCGAGGAACTTTACCTCCTCCTACCAAAACTAGCACTTCTTCAGCTTCGCATACAGCTGGTGGGCACGAAGGGTCTGCAAAGCGATCTCCAGATGCTGCATATGGTCCTCACGGGTCCTCGAATATATCAGAATGTTATCGATGAAGACCACAACAAACTAATCAAGATATGGACGAAAGACCTCGTTCATCAATTGCATGAAGACCGCGGGTGCATTGGTCAGTCCGAAGGACATGATCTGAAACTCAAAATGACCATAATGCGTCCTAAAAGCCGTCTTCGGGATGTCCTCGTCTCGGACTCAAATCTGATGATAACCGGAACGTAGGTCAATCTTAAAAAACTGTGCACCCTGCAGCTGATCAAACAAATCATCTATCCTCGGGAGCGAGTACTTGTTCTTAATCGTGACCTGGTTGAGCTCGCGGTAATCCATGCAGAGCCTCAATGAGCCATCCTTCTTCCTGACGAAGAGTATCGGCGCTCCCCAAGGAGAACTGTTAGGACGGATGAATCCCAACTCACGTAACTCATCCAACTGTCGCTACAGCTCACGCAACTCCATCGGTGCCATACTGTACGGGGCCTTCTAGATATGCGGGGTACCAAGCATAAGATATATCTGGAACTCAATATGACGACGCGGCGGCAATCCTGGAATCTCCTGGAACACGTCAGGGAAGTTACAAACAATCGGCAATTGATCAATATAAGTGGAAACAGGCTCCTCAACGGCGCAAGACATCAAGTAAGACAACAACTCTCATTGGGCTTGGCAACGAACTGAAACTGCGGCAAGCCTGGTATGCAGAACGTGACTGTCCTAGCGAAACAGTCCAAGATGGCATGGTACTCGGCAAGTCAATCCATGCCCAAGATAACGTCAAAATCTGACATCGGTAGTACGTACAAGTCGGCGGGTAAGAAAACGTCTCCCATTAACACGGTGCAAGATGAACAGAAGCGGCCTAATACTTAGCCTTCCCCAAAGGCATCGATACAGTCAATCCCTTACTAGCCGAATCTGTTTGCAATCCAGTCGATTGGCAAAGATCCTCAGACATGAATGAGTGCGAAGCACCGGAATCAAATAATACTCGGATGATGCATTCAGAGACTGAAAGTATACCCTCAACGACTCCTCTGGATGACTGCGGGTCCTACTGAGCCGCATAAAATCTAGCCTGCGCTGGCTGGGAAGGTGCCTGTCCCCTCGGAGGATGCGCCTGCTGCTGATGTCGCTGAGGCACTCGAAACTGCTGCCTCTTCTGCTGCGGTCTCAGAGGCTGGTACCGATGCTACTGTTGAGGGGGCCTCGGTGGTGGGATCTACTGTCGCTACTACTACGAAGGCTGATGTGGTGCTCTCGGCAGCTGCGGAGGCTGCTGTGGTGCTCTCGGCTACTGCTGCTGAGGTCGAGGACACTCCCACCTACGATGTCCTATCCCACCGCATCCATAGCAGGTATCAGAAAGCTGCCACTGAGGTGATGCTGCTGGAGGCGTCGATGGTGCTACTGGTGCTCTAACGAATGGCTGACTCCTTTACCTCTACGGTCGTCGATGCTGCTGGGAGCTACTGGAGGGGGTCTACCTCTTCCATCTTCTCCTCTGATCTCGATCGCCTTATAAGCCGGCCCACTCGGCCTCATAAATTTGAGCTCTCCGTACTACCGCTTGAAAAGTCGGGAGCTCATGCCCAATAACACGACCTCGAAGGTTGTAACATAAGCTGTTCTCGAAATGGCGGGCCTTCCCCCCTCATCATCAACCAAATACGGCACAAACCTCGATAGCGCCACAAAATGAGTCGCGTACTGTGCTACTAACATGTCTCCCTGCACTAAGGTCTCGAACTCCAGTGATCTCTGACGATGAATGTGGTCAGGGAAGTACTACTGCTCAAATCGATCAATGAAATTCTCCTATGTCCAGACATAATCAGGTCCTGTAACACAGGTAATAGAGGTCCACCAATGCTCGAACCTCTCCCTGGAGAAGAAATACAGCAAATCGAACTCGCTGCTGGGTCATACAGGCCAGAGAATCGAAGATCTTCTCCACATCAGAGTGTCATCTCTCGACTGCAATCGGACCTGTCTCGCCATGGAAACGTGGAGGATCGAGCTGTCGGAACTCTCGAAGTAGGGCACTCGCACGGTCCTACTCTGCCTGTGCTGGTTAAACAACTGGGCGTCTACCCTGTCCCTGAAGCGCAGCCGTCACGGCCTGTAACATCTGCTGTAGCTAGGAGACACTCACAGGTACGGTCGGATCCGCACCAGTATCAGGTGGAGGAACGACATCCTCAGGTAGGGGTGGTAAAGATGGAGCCTCAGGTGGTGGAGCGGGGGTCGATCGGGTCACTATCCTATGCGGCATGTCTTAAAGGAAGAATAAGGACGCCAATCAACCTTAAGAATCGCACGTTAGGGAACTAAATTGGAAAGTTACGCACTCGGAACCTAATTGACATAAACTCATACTAGATATGTGATGTTGTTCTAAGTTGTTCCCAAGTTATGCTCTGATACCAACTTCTGTCACGCCCCAAACTCAGAAACTGAGCTCACAAAATTCCTGATCACCAAATTCAATGCTGACAGCCTCCGCAGTACCCCATTCTCGGCTCTCGACACCCATACACCAGGTTATGATCCTGGGATGCTACAAGGAGGAATTTAAACATGATTTCGATTCAGTATAGGCATAACCATAAGCATAACCCACAAACAATAACCACAAGAATACCATCACAAAATCTACTATGATCAAAAACTTTAAGTACAATGCGTATCAAAGGGAAATACAAGATAATGAAGATAATAGAAAACTCCAGAAGCTCGGCTACACACTCTAACCGTGGTGAGACTATGGCTGCGTCCTGGCGTCACTTACAGCATCAATCATGCATAAGCTTACAGAAAGCTTGGAGGATGGTGTAAGTGTGTACGTAGTATGAACGTGCTCAGAATGCATTGTCAGAGTAATGTAGAATCATGCTATGGGTACATGAATGTAATCATCCGTACCAAGGCTATGCGGTGCAAGATATGAATACTATCAGCCATATTAAGACCATGCGATGCGAGATGCAACTTAAGCATGTCAATCCTAATTCAAATCCACATATCAATATAACTCATCAAATATCAGTACAGTTCTCATTTTGGATAATCACTGGGGTCTAGTACTCTTTACGCCAGCTTGCCGCTCCTATCCGAACGCGCGACAGGGAGAGTGGAAGAGACCTTACTATCCGCCTGCCAATATTGGGCCCGACTCGTCGATAGCGGACCGATTCCTCAAGCTGTTCAAATTCAACCTAGAAATTGCCATGCGGCCTACTGGTATACGGCCCTCGCGCGCTCATGTATCCACTCGGTCTCGACGTTGGAGTCATCCTCTAGTACCATCGGTTTTAGGAATTTTCACCCAGGGACATCTATGGCGCCCCGATGCTAGAAACAGTATTTTTTGTATCCAATTCGGCCATCCACGATGTGTCTGTGGAGGATATGGCCCTAATGTCACTAGGGCATACAGTAATCCCAGTCACACAAATGCAAAGTGTATGAGTCATGCAGTCTAATCATGCATCAATCATGCGCATACCGTGCACTCATGTAAGATAACTCTGCCTATCAGGGAGTCCGATAAACCACCTGCACTATGGCATATGCAATGGCCAGTCACATCTCATAACAAACATACGGATGATGCATATGGGCATGTATCATGATGCTATGCTGTCGCAAACTCATAATCAGCAACGGTAGCCGGTATCGGCAATCGACACCGTTAATCAGCATCGATAATCAACCTTGACGCAAGGCAGGGTCCATAGGTGGACGACCGATGATGGATCAATTAAAATCAATGGGGCCCAAGCGTTTAGGTTAACCGACGAGAGAATGATGAGAATGAGCCTAACAAGGCCTAAGGGAAAGGTCACAATGTGGATGTCCAACCATCATTGCCCATCAATGTGGACCTTTAACCAACATTGCTCCTAAGGAATGGCCCACATAGGGTCAAACATACAGTGGGCCCACGGCCTCGCACTAGGGCCTAATATACATCATCATGGGCCTCAAGTCATCAAATGGACCGATTGAAATGAGTCGAATCAAAATGGTCGATTCAAATGGGCCAAATCAAATAGGCCAAATGAAACGGGCCGGATTAATTGAGCCAGTATGAATGGGTCGAATCAATTGGGACGTTCAAAGGAGCCGAATCAAATAGACCGGTAAAAATGGGCCGAATCGATTGGGCCGAATCAATGGGTCGGGTTGAATGGACCGAGTCAAATGGGTCTATTTGAATGGGTCGATTCGAATGGGCCGAATTAATCGGCCAATTTAAATGGGTCGATTCGAATGGGCCGAGTCGAATGGGTTGAGTTAAATACTCCATACATCCCTTGTTAAGGATCATTATAGATTATTATAAAAAAAATTATGAATCATATCCAAGGATCATCGGGACCATACCACACTTAACAGTGGTGATAATGATCAAAATATCATTTGGACCGCATCACAAATAGCAGTGGAGATAGTGATTTTCACTGTTAGAAAATTTCATAAGGGCCACCATAACATTTATTTTCCATCCAGACTATTCATGCGGTCTAAAGACCTGAATAAGAGGGAAAACAAATTTCATATTGGCCCAAAACTTCCAGTGTTGGACGCTCAATCCACCACACTATTATGGTAGTGTGGTCCACTTGATAGCTGGATCAGTCTTATTTTTCTTCTTAAGCTCAAGGATGAGCTCACCGAATGTATGGACGGTTGGATGAATTACGTACATCAAGGTGGGATCCACATACATGGTTCACCAGAGATATGAATCTTCTTCATTTTTTTGTCCAGAGTGCTGCTGCTGCATGTGCAGCAGCAGCTGATATTAGCCATTAGCCCACCGTCAATTCAGATGGACGGTGGGGATTCAAAATGGATGGATGGCGTGATGCAGCACTCCCATCATGTGGTGGGTCCCACCCGTCTGGCTTGCTGGACGGTATGTATGAAACTTACACGTCAGGTGTGGCCCATCCAGCACCGTCCAGGAGTCTAAACGGTGAACAAAATACATGCGTCAGTGGTGGGTCTCACGCACGTGGCCCACCTTTCCCTCTTCTCTCTATCTCTGCATATATATATATATATATATATATCTCTACTGAAATGTCCATCGTCCAGACCATCTGGATGTTCTGGACGGTAAGGATATGAGGCTTATATCATGGTGGGTCCACACGTGTGGCCCACCTTAAAGCACTACCACTGTATATATACACACATATTATTTAAATATTAGTATCTCTCTCTTCTTTTTTTATATAAAAAATACTAGCTGTGTAGTACACTCCACCAGCAGATCACTCTACACTGTTAGCCACACACTAATGCCACCATGTCCAGCGTTTAGGGACGCTGGACTGAATGAATATAACACAGCATCATGGTGGGTCCCACATGGACGTGGCCCACCTGTTGGATTGATCTGATATTTGTATTTTTCCTTTCCGTCCAGGCCCGGTAACGGGCAGAATGGTGTAGATCTAACACATCCATCATGTGAGTCCAACAAAGGTGGATGGCATGGATAAGATACATACTTCATGGTGGGCCACACACACACACACCATCCTTAAAGAGAAAGAAGAAGAAGAAGAAGAGAGAGAGAGAGAGAGAGAGAGAGAGAGAGAGAGAGTGAAACAGTGTGATAGAGAGACCCCGCCACTATGGGCCCCTCTCTACATTGCATACATCGATGTGGTTCCCACAACAAGTGGGCCCTAAAATTGAAATTAACAGTGGATCACCCCCTTAGACTTGTATGCTCCTTGCTTTCACTTTAGATGGTGATTGATGGAGTTTTAATGGTGGGGATGAGAGATGAGAGGGTAGGCCACACTTGTTGTTTGGGAGAGAGAGAGCTTAGACGTGGGATGTTGTTGCTTGGGAGATATTTTGAGAAATGAGGGAGAGAAAGAAGTGATGAGATGATAAGGATGAGTGATAGGTTGAGTGATGGATGAAGTGATGTAAGGGTTGACTTTGGGGTAGCTTGTATAAGAGAGAGGTAAGGGTAGGGTATGTGTTGCTTGTACTTGACTTGAGGTGTGATGTGTACTTGATTGATTGATTGATGGGACATGTTGTAGAGATTCTCTCAGAATTCGTAACGCGCGGCATTTTTCTCGAAATGAACCCAGGCCTGCATCTTCTAGCCTGGGTATCGGATCAGTGCGCAGGTCACGACGTTGGAACAACGGCGACATTGCGGTCATTAAGATACAAGTTTCGGGTCGAGCCAACTTCAGTATGTAGGACTCGACTTAGGATCGTGCGCAAACATCGGAGACGGGTCAAAGATTGTCGAAATTCGACCGGAAGGACCGCGGAAGCCTATGGAACGGTACAGTCTAGGATACGGGTCTTACACTCCCCCTTAATGCACTTTTTGAATTACTCCCTACATCTCTCGAAGATGACAAAAACTTTCTTTAGGGAGTGCCTCGGTGAACATGTCAGTCATTTGTTCATTCGTCTTACAATACTTTAACTCGATCTCGCCACTCTCAATAACTTCGCGGATGAAGTGATGCTTGATCGCAATATGCTTTGTCTTGTTATGATATACTGGATTTTTTACAATTGAAATGGTTGACATGTTGTCGCAATATATAGTAGTTCCTTCATTTTTCTTTTTGCCAATATCTTCAAGAATTCTTTATAACCATATTACTTGAGAAACTGCAAGAGATGCCGCCACATACTCTGCTTCTACTGTAGATTGCGCAACGCTACTTTGTTTCTTTGACACCCAAGAAATTATTCCGGATCCAAGAGAGAAAGTGTATGCCGATGTGCTTTTCATATCATCTATCGATCCTGCCCAATCGCTATCTGTATATCCTACCAATTTTGAGTTTGGAATAGGAGTATACATGATTCCATAATCCAACGATCCTTGGATGTATCGTAATACCCTTTTTGCAACTCCTAAGTGAGTTTGCTTTGGACAATTCATGAATCTCGAGAGTAAACTCACAGCAAACATAATATCAGGCCTTGTAGTAGTGAGATACAAGCGGCTTCCAATGATACTTTTGTACAATGATTCATCCACCTTTTTTGAACCATCATCCTTTATCAGCTTCTCATTTACTATAGGAGGAGTAACTGGGTTGCATCCTTTCATATTGAATTTTGCAAGAATAGATTCAACATACCTTTTTTGGGAAATGAAGATTTCATTTTCGTCTTGAGAAACTTCTATTCCCAAAAAATAATGCATCATGCCAAGATCATTCATCTCATATGTCTTCATCATATCGAGTTTGAACTGATGAAGCATACTATGATCATTTTCCATGAGTATCAAATCGTCAACATACAATGATACGATGAGAATAGATATACCTTCAGTCTTGACATATAAGGTAGGCTCACACTTACTCCGATGAAACTTATTCTTGGCAAAATAACCATTGATTTGGCTATACCAAGTACGCGGCGCTTGCTTTAGAACATACAATGCTTTCTTCAACCGATAGACTTTATCTTCTTTGCCCTCCACCACAAATCCTTATGGTTGAGCAGCATAAATTTCTTCATCGAGGACACCATTCAAGAAGGCTGATTTGATATCAAGCTAAAAAATGGACCACTTCCTTTGAGCTGCAAGTGCAATGAGGGTTTGTATAGTCTCCAATCGAGCAACCGATGCAAAGGCTTCATTATAATCAATACCTGGTTGTTGTGTAAAACCTTTTGCAATGAGTCTTGCCTTATATTTTTGAATTGAGCCATCTGAATTGA
This sequence comes from Magnolia officinalis, assembly GCA_021015155.1. Lineage (NCBI taxonomy): Eukaryota > Viridiplantae > Streptophyta > Magnoliopsida > Magnoliales > Magnoliaceae > Magnolia > Magnolia officinalis. The sequence continues at coordinate 30,013,529 of JAJHSJ010000019.1, forward strand.
GTTTAGACTTGTAAACCCATTTTACTCCAACAAAATCTTTGCCGCTTGAACAATCAACTAACTCCCAAGTAGAGTTCTTCTCGATCATGCAAATTTCCTCTTCCATAGCTTTCACCCAATTGTCTTCTCGAGCTGCAACTTCAAAGCTTTTCAGTTCTACAGTCGAAAAATTGCAACCCTCGTAGGTGTCTCTCAGACTCTTCATTTTTCTCGGGGGCGATTCAAATGAAATACTTGAAGTTGTTGATGGAGAACTTGATGATGCGGATGGATTAACTTCTGGTGAAGAGAATGGAGTTGTGGGTCCATAATCTTCTTCATCATTTTCTGCTTCTGTTTCGTCTTCCACATCTTGAGTGCTTTTTTATTCATCTTCTTGTATAAGAACGGTTTGTTTTTGTATATTTTTCTTTTTCCAATCCCATCCTATATTTTCATTGAACAAAACATCTCGACTAATCATTAGCTCCCCGTCTCAAGGTTATATACTCGATAACCTTTCGACGAAGTATTATAACCAATGAAAATGCAAATTTCAGATTTTTCATCAAGTTTTTGACGCTTTTGAGATGGAATATGAACATAACAAATGCAACCAAAAATTTTAAGATGTTTTACAGAAGGCTTGTGACTTGACCATGTTTCAATCGGTGTTTTGCCATCCACAGCTTTTGTAGGACTCCGATTAAGAAAGTAAACAACTGTAGATACAGCTTCAGCCCAAAAAGTATTTGGGATGCCTTCAACATAGAACGAGCCATTTCGACAATTGTTCTATTCTTCCATTTTGCAATGCCATTTTGCTGAGGTGTATAAGCAACAGTCAGTTGCCTCTTGATTCCTTCTTCTTCACAATATGTCTCAAATTCCTTAGAGACATACTCGCCGCCATGATCACTTCTCAGCATCTTGATTTTGAGACCACTTTGTCTCTCAACTTGTGATTTGAATCCCTTGAAGATCGAAAGAGCTTCTGACTTTTACATTATGAAGTACACCCACATCATTCTTGTATAATCATCAACAAAGATGATAAAATACAAGCTTTCACTAAGTGATGGAGTTTGCATTTTTCCACAAATATCAGTGTGGATCAACTCCAAGGACGCCTTTGCTCTCCACGTGCTTCTTGAGAAAGGTGCACGATGATGTTTTCCCAATGCACAACCCAAGCAAATGTCATTTTTAATTTTGATAGACGGTAAACCATCTACCAGATTCTTCTGATCCATCAACTTCAATCCATGAAAGCTCAAATGCCCCAGTCTTTTATGCCAAAGCCAAGATTCATCAAGTGTCTCGACTTTTCGTGCACAATCGATCGAATATCACAACTTAATAGTAAAATTATGATTTTTCTCCATATTCACCTTAGCAATCACTTGATTTGTGCCATTCTTGTCATAGATAATGCAAGAATCATTTTCGAAGAATATAGATTGCCCATTTTGAACAAGTTGCCCAATACTTAACAAGTTTTGATCCAAGTCAGGAACAAGTAAAACAACTTTTATATACTTGACCCCTTTCTTGGTTTATATGGCAATTGTCCCCTTTCCATTTTCTTCCATAATAGCACCATTTCCCATACGGACTTGAGATCTGACGGATGAATCGATATTTGTGAATATCCGATCATCACCTGTCATATGATTGCTGCATCCACTGTCTAAGTACCATATGTCTTCAGTTTGAGTGAGTGAGTACTGACATGCAAAAAACATGTTTTCTTCAACTTTTTCTTCAGAGAAGTTTGCAGCATGCTGATTGTCCTTGAAACAACAATCCTTCTTTACGTGTCCAAACTTTTTACAGTTAAAACACTGAGATTTGCCTCGATTCCAGCACTCACTTTCAATATGGCCAGACTTTTTGCAAAAGTCGTAGGTTAGATTTGAATTTTTACCTTTGTTTCAATTTTTCCATTTCCCTTGCATCGATTTTCCACCTTTCTTGTAATTGCCTTGATTCTTTCCGGGACCAACTTGTGTCTTCTCGGAAGAACTTTGTGAACCAATTGAAAGTTTTGTTTGAAACACACTTTCAATTGATTTTTCTTCACACCTCAACAATCTTTGTTCATGTGATTCTAAAGAGCCCATCAACTCAACCAATGATAAGGTTGAAAAGTCCTTAGATTCCTCTATTGCGGCAACGACAACATCATATTTTGCAGAGAGGCTTATTAAAAACTTTTGAACCACCATTTCATTAGAAATAGAATCTCCATAGATCTTAATCTGATTCACTACTTCAATCACTTGTGAAAGATAATTTTTCATCTTTTCCGAGTCTTTCATTTTCAGATTTTCATACTCCCTCCGTAGAGTTTGTATCTTGATGGCAATCACTTTAGACGTACCTTTGAACTAGAGTGTCCCAAGCTTGCTTTGAAGTTTGAGATGGAATGATTCTAGAGAAGATAGAATCAGAGACACTTTGTTGGATGAAGAAGGGGGCCTTCGCATCTTTCTTCTTATTCTCCTTCAGTTGTTCTTGTTGTATGGCTGAGAGAGATGTGAGATCGGTTGTAGTTGGATAACCGGTTTCAACAATCTCCCATAGCCCTTGAGATTGGAACAAGGTCTTCATTTTGATGCTCCAATGATCAAAGTTCTCCCCTCCAAAAATGGGAATTGTGGGATGAATCATTGCACCATTCATTGCCATCGATTATACTTCTTTAGAAGTTTCTAACACCCAGTCAAGACTCGAAATGTGGCTCTGATACCACTTTGTAGGCTATTGTAGCCCTTTTACTTAGTAAAAATAACTTAGAAGGGAATAGGAGAAAACTTATTTTTGTTGTAGCACTTCTTCATATGTGAAAATGAAATCCATACACATATTTATAGCATAAGAAAAAAAAAACTAAGGGACATGACTCTTCAACAAAGCGACATGAACCTTTTCAATCAAGGGACATGTGACTCTTCACAAAGAGACATGAACCTTTTCAACTAAAGGATATGTGACTCTTCAACAAAGAGACATGAACCTTTTCACAAAAGTGCATTAATTCAACAGAAATAAGATGAAATGTAGAACCAAACTCTAAATCTCTAATCAAGAGGCAAGGATACAATAATAAAGGAAGGAAATGCATCAACTGGTGTAAGAAAACTCAAATTATAACAAAATATTCCCATAAAGATACATACCTTGTTATGATCCCTCCCAACTTGAGTGGAATACAAGTTCATCTCCTTTGTACTCTTCTTTATTATGAGGTTTTCATGGGATTAAAGCTATACACCAATGTTTGGTGTATCATCTTTTATGTTTCCACACAACATATCTTCCCCCGATCAGCCTGCATGCACCTATGTCTCAGAGTCGAAGACCTAACATTTTCTCAGCCACATCATGCAGCAAACAAACTTGAACCCATCCCCCCAAAACCCAACACCCCTAAAACCCCAAACCCATCTTCCCCTCCACTCCAAAACCCCCAAAATTCATCCATGACCGACTCCGTCACTACCATATGCCACTACCTAAAATCCAGCACTTTCACCAGAATTCGGTGCTCAACCACCATCTGCCACTACTATGAACCCAAATCTCACTTCACCCATCCACAAAACACTTCATGCACCACCATTTGCCGGCACCATCGGCAACACATCCGAACCCCAAAAACCTTCAAAACGTCCACTCCAACCAGCAACACACATAAACCTTAAAACCCTCATCATCATCCATCAAATACTCAAACCTTTCCAACCCGACACAGCCATCTCCGTCGCTACTTCCTGTTGTTCTCACAAATGCTGCCACGAGAGAGAGAGAGAGAGGTACATTGGGAGAGAGTACGTTTCGAGATCGATCGAGAAAGGGAGATGGGGGTCCAGCGAGTGAAGCTGAACGAGAGATTTGAACTCTCTTTTTTTTTTTCCTTGGGTATGAGAGAACTGTTGAGTATCAAGGGACTTCCTTGGGTATTAAGTTTCAGCTGAGAGAACTGTTAAAGTACCGTTGGGTATTAAGGGATGCGGATTTTAAAAAGAAAAAAATTCCCTTGGGTATTAAGGGCCACACCACAGGAAACAGTCATAACAGAAACGTCTACAGTTAAAACATTCCTGGAGCCAACCAGGATGTTTATATGCTATCCAAACCGTTCTCAGGCTATTAGCAGCCAGATTAAGCTGTAAAAACAGATATCACACTAGTATAAAAATTCTGCGGCCTCACTATCTCCGAGTTGTACGAACCACTCAAAGGAGATCAAAGTTACATGGCCCCACAATGATGTATTTATTACATCCACACTGTTCATAAATTTTTCAAGATCATTTTAGAGCATTAGATAGAAAATTAATCATATCCACAGCTGACCACATCAAAAATAGCAGCGGGATGATGATTTTCACCGTTAAAAAGTTCGTAGGGCCCACCATAACGTTTGTTTTCCATCCAATCTGTTCATAAGGTCACAAATACCAGATTAAGAGGAAAAACAAATTTCATATTGATCCGAAACTTCCGTGAACCCCAAAATAGTTTCAATGGTAGACGTTCAATCTCCCACCGCTTTTCGCAGTGTGTTCCACTTATCTTCAGATCTATCTTATTTTTTGGCTCAAGCCTTATTACGAGCTCGCCAAATAAATGGACGGTTTCGATATAACACATACCTAATGATGGGACCCACGGAACTTGATAACGTTAATACACAGCTATATAGCTGATGTGTGGTACACCAGCCAATCCGCTTCCATTTTATGGTTAGTCTCTGTGGACCCACACATCTACCAACCACAGGATCACGGGTCACAGTTAACTCGGGTCTCTTTTGGGATCCAAGAGCGATTTGTTGCGGCCCTGACCGTGGGTCCACCTTGATGCCTGCATTGTATATCCATGCCATCCATCCATTTTCTCATCTGATTTTATGGCATTTTCTAATAAATAAAATATATTTAAATCTGAGGGGAACCATACCATAGGAAATGGTAGGAATTGAACGGCCACCATTAAAATTCTTGGCGCACCGTAGTGTTTATTTTTCATACGTTCTTACAAACCTGGATCAAGGGAAACAACAAATATCAGCTTGATTCAGAACTTTTGTGGCCCACAAATGTTTTTAGTGATCAATCACCATGGTGTGGTAGTGATCAATCACCACGGTGTGGTCCATCCGATATTTAGATCTGCTTTAATTTCGAGGTCATCCTTAAAGAAAAATGGAAAAATGGATGGACAACATCGATATTCAATAGATATGTCAAGGTGGGCCCACGGTCACCATAACTTTTTGGTTGAGGCTGGGTTACACACAGTACTCTCCGGTTTCCAAACTAGAGAAGGACGCTGCTTGGGTGAATCTCTGGGCTACGATAATGTATGTGCCTTAACGTTGTACATGAACCTAGTTAGCTTGGTCCGCTAGCCGACTCGGCTTGTAAAAGTTCGATTCAACTCGGTTTGAAATTGAGTTCGAGCAGAGTCGAGTTTGCCCAAGCTCGACTCGACTCGGAACGAACCCCAACTCGAATCGAACTCGATCGAACCAGTTTGGTGACTTGGTTATTTTGATATTGATGTTGCTCACCAAGTGTTTGATGAAATGACCCAATGAAATGTTGGTTGGTGGCGAGGAAGGTATGGATATGAAACAAATACCCTTTGTATCTTGATTTTTACATTGTCTACTGAGTGTTTGATGAAATACCTATAAAGTATTGCTCTTGTTTTACATATTGTGAGAAATTGAAGGTGCACTCCATGTATTTAAGAAAATGTTGCATAAGCTCGATCTTGGTTGAACTCGACTCGAATTGGGCCAAGCTAATGACCGAACCGAGTCGAGCTGGCCAGTCAGGCTTGAGGACCGAGTCGAGCCAAGTTCGAGCTAGGGTCAGCTAGTGGCCGAGCCAAGTCGAGCTGTGCCAAGCTCGACTCAGTTCGACTCCTGTACAGCTCTAGCCTTATATCCTTGCCGTCCATTTGTTTCACCAGAACATTTTAAGATACAAGCCCAAAAATGCAACAGATTCAAATCTCAAGTGGACCACACCAATTTTAAAACGGTTTTGAACCCTTATTTAGGAAGCGCCGATAAAAGCCATGCAACCATTGACAGAAGCCTGTAATTTTTATTTTTTTTTCAATTGAAACCTTTATTTTTAAAAAAATATTTGAAATCCAAAGAATGTTACAATACAATTAAAAATGAATATTAAACAAATATTGTATGTACGACTTTACAATAAAAGATATATAATATTTACAACAATAAGTTGAAAATTGACCAAATACATTAACAAAATCCTCCATGTCGTCCACTCCTTGGCCAATATAGCTAACTATCTCCAGCCTCTTTGCCCACGCATTATTGTAACCAAACAACATTGGTACCCATTTACAACGGTCACTGCCAAAGTCTCCATCTACAAGTTTAAGATAATATACATGTCAAGAAGTCAAACAAGATTGAACATCTACAATGACGTTCAATGAAATAGATTTAGGAGAAGGGATTGTATTGTAAAGAAAATATCGACCTCAATGGATTTGCTGACATAATTCAACAGATTAGGCAAAGCTCTTTTCCCCCAACCACCCACCATCTGGAGAAAAATTCAAAATTATAATTGATTCTAATAATTTTGATCAACAACACAGGCAATTAGATAAATGTATTGAATTGATACATCACCCTTGCAAGATCATCCACAAACATTATGGATAGGATCATTAAGAAGCCCATTCTGCAAGATCATTCACAGACAATGATAGAAAGCAATCACTTAGTAAATGTCGAACATAGAATATGCACAGACTAAAATTGTAAAAGTACATAAACAATAAAAAGCATGTCAAACATAGAATATGCACAAACTAAAATTGTAGAAGCACATAAACAATGAAAAGCATGCCTCCATTTTCAATAGAAGATATTACTTATTATGATATTTTGCTTTATCCTAATTGCCAAACCTTAAAAAAAAAATAATAATAAAAATACATGGCATCAAATTAGACAATTGATCAAGTGGTTATGCTCATATAGCCCAAAAGGTATTCAATCAAATTAGACAATTGATCAAGTGGTTATGCTCATATAGTCCAGAAGGTATTCAGGCTAAAGCCAATCTAAGAAGTGTCCCTCTAATGACAAGCCTACATGCAAGCACAAGTGTTAATTGTCTGGTGGACATACTTCACATAGTTCACTTGCATGTTGGATGTTAGGAGAATATAGATGTTCCTGAAAGCAATCTTGAGTTTGGATTCTTGAGTAGTGGAAGTTGCAGATCGAATGGTAAATTGATGGGAAATGGACCTAGTTGCAAATTCTTGGAATCTCATAAGTTTGGCGACATGCTCGTTGACATCCAAAAGACAAAATTGTGAGAGAATGAAAGACCAGAGAATGTAGAAGATCAGAAGGAAACATAATTCAAAGCATCACAACTAGAATGGGGAATCGTGGCAAAGGAAAATCAGACAAAGATTGAAAAAAAGAGTTATTTCCCCAAGAATAGCATCAAGGATTGAGATCTATAAAATAAGAGCTATTGAGGATTTAACATTTCGAACATTGAGAGAATCACTTCGAAATGCTTTAACATTATAAGAAAAACCATGCAGTAACAAACTAGTAGACAATGCCATGTTTGTGGCCCACCTAATAGGATCAATCAGAATTTCCATTGAAGGATGAAATGGGGCGCAAAGATTCAACTAGGATCATTAAAAAAATATAACAGTTTTCCATGTGAATGAGACAATATATTATCAACTAATAGCCTCACATAGGAAAGGATAACATTCACTTACTAAAAGAATTATGATATTAGGTAGGGCTGTTCATGAGTCGAGCTAGCTCGAAAAACTCTCTCGACTCGGCTTGAGTTAGCTCGAATTGACTCGGCTTGAATGGCCAATTTGAGTCGACCCAAGCTAATTATTTGAAGCTCGAGTTGAGTTCAAGCCGAGTTTGACCAGGTGGCATTTCAACTCGACTCAAACTCGAACTCGAGCTCGACTCGGCTCGATTAATAAATATATTAAATATTATATTATATATATATATATATTATTAATATAAGTTTTAAGTTTTAACTTAAAAAGAAAAAAAAAACAAAAAAACCAAAAGGAAAAAAAAAAAACCCAAATTCTTTACCCAACCGCGTGCACCCCTTTCCCTTTCCCTTTCTTCTCCTTCTCTACTCGCTGCCAGCCGCATGCCCGCCCGAACCACCACCACCAGCTTTCATTTCAGCTCTACAATAGTATAATTTCAATCTCTTAAGATCTACTTCTTGGGCGAGAAACCTAAGAAATCTGAGATGTGTTCTTTTCAGATTTGTTAAAGCTTCAAGGAAATCCAATGATCTGATTGGCTAGAGCTCTTTCCTTGGATTTTTGATCTGCGTTTTGCTCTATTTCTTTTCTAGTACTTAGATTTCTGCTAGTGGAAAAAGATCAAGAATAGATCGGTTCTTACAAGTTTCTTTATCCGATTCGAAGATTTGTTTATTTTTTTCATTGGGTTTTGCTTTGATTCTCCTAAGATTTTTGAATTTTTCATCAATAGAGGGGGATCAAGAATAAAATCCATTACTCTCTCACCCAACAAGCTCGAGCTTGACTCGAGGTAACTCGACTCGACTCGAACCACTAGCTCGACTCGAACTTGACTCGATAGCTTTGGCAAACAAGCCAAGCTTCAATGTTGAGCTCGAGACCAAGCTCGAGCTCGAGCTCGAACTCGAGTACATCATGGACAAGCCAAGCCGATCTTGGCCCACCTCGTCTCGACTCGGCTCGATGCCCACCTCTAATATTAGGATCTTATATTTTCTGACTTCCAAACAAGACCCCTAAAATTAGTGAGGAAACTGGTCCTCTTAGGGGAACAAAACCCAAGCACAGGTGCAGATTGGCCCACCTAAGAAATGCCACTGGGGATATTTCAGTCAATACCAAATACACCTCTTCTTAGGTGGACTAATCATTGCTTTTCATTGAGTGCACTACCGCGCCTAGGATTCCTCATCAACAAGATGATCTAGAACTGAATTACCTTCTTAGTAAATGTGAGAATCCTCCATCTTTGTACAATTTGTAATTGGATTGCTTACATCTTTAACCATGGCAACAATTGTCCTTATTTTGGAGAATATTAACTATAATTTTAAAGGCACACCATGATTAAATGTCTAGTTACTAAAATTTCTTTCATGACCCTATTTGAAAATTGGGTCATAACACTATAAGAAAATTGGCCTTTATTGTTGGTTAAAACCACCGGTAAAAGTTTTTCTAGTGGTCGGGTAAGCACCGGTAAAGGTGGCATCAGTAAAGGCTTTACCAGCGGTCAGCGTCCTTTACTGGCGGTTATGTTGGAGGCCCCTATAGGTAGGATTTACCGGTGGTATTGCACCTTTTATTGGCACTTTTATAAGCACCAGTAAAGGTTTGTTGAAGCACCGAGAAAGGCTTGCACAAGCACTAGTAAAGGCCTGCAGAAGCGCCGCTAAAGGCCTGCGGAAGTGCGGGTATATGTGCAGGCCACTTTATATTTGATTGGAACTTGCATTCTTTTCTTTTTTATTCTTTTTTCTTTGAAATTTACATATTTAAAACTTAAAAGAAAATATTACATAAATTTCATTGTCAACTTTGTTGCCACAGTTGAATCAGCATTGTCACAATTGTTAACTCCTGAAACTGCACTTGCATAAAATATGTTAACTTTGCCTATCCATTGTGTTGAGTCCTTCGTAAAAACTAATATTAATGGAAGCCAGTTGCCGACCATGTAGCCTTTTGTCTATTCATTAATTGCAGAAGTCAAGCCTAGTAATGCCTGTAATTCAAGCTTTATCATGACCCATAATGGTCGTAAAATGAGCCTGTAACGAGGATTTGTGGGTTCCTCAAAGGAAAGATCCATCAAACCTGAGCCTGGCCATAACCCATTCATTAGCTAGGTAAAAATGAATATTAAAATAATATTTACAATAATAAGTTGAGTGATTCCAAATACATGTAAAAAAAGAAAAAAAGAAACCCATCGATCCAACTCCCATTCATCCTTAACATGAGAGAAAATGATATGTTAGTAAAAGTTGTTATTCCGATGAAAACATGAGAGAAAGCAAAGCTTGATGCAGCCCATGCTGATATTCATGTCAAAGGTCCAGCCTATCTAACCATTTTTGCAGCAACAACATCTTCTAGCATTATTTTAGAGTTATTCTTTTCATTCAATGCTAGTGTGGGAGCACTTTTTGTGTTTGTTTAACACTGATTGGGTGATGCTGAAGTCAATGACTGATTTCGTGTATGGCATGGGGTGGAGTTGGCAAGGCTGGTAAAGATGTGTGTAGGCTAACTCTCATGGCCGCTCTTTGGACTATTTGGGGTGTTAAGAATGGGTCTTGTTTTTGAAATGAGAGAGTGGGTGTTGAAGATGTTATTAAGAAAGAAAAATTTCTGGTTTCAAGTTGGGTTGTATATGTTAAAGATATCCCAGCTGCTAGTCTCTTTTTAAGCTTATTTGATCGGGTTAAAGGTATCCCAGTCCTAGTCTCTTATTTTAAGCTTTATTTGATCAGGTTGTATTCTTTTCTCTCTTTTGAGAGAGTTTTAATAAAGATTTTGTTCTCTCTCAATAAGTTTATACCACATCAACCCAAGTTTGAATAGCTTTTCAATGTCAAATGGTTCAGATTGAATAAGAAAAAGCTCCAGGACTAGTCGGCATCCATTTCCAGGACAGTTCCATTTAAGTGAGGTGAACTGTTGAAAATTTTTCTTTCCAAATGATCACACTCAACAACAGTCTATGTCCAGAGTAATCCGTTGAATGTCACCTACGGTCTGAAGCACATCAATGGTAGCTAATAAGAAAAATGCTCTTGATCATCAACATCTTTGCATGTGGTTCAAGAGTTTGTTTAGCCTATGCCATGGCTCAGGATTGAAAATGGTTGAACCATCCATGTTCTGGATGCTATGTTAAATGGGCCACTGTAAGAAGCTACCATCATTGCCTGTAGATAAAAAGAAAATTTTCAACGGCTAAATCTCAACTAAAAAAATCTACTGTAGCTCATATATGGTAGCAAAGAGAGGATGGACGGTTCCAATCATCAGTCCATTTCTGCATGTTGCCCCGACCGGCGACACTAGCAATCCTGAATCGCGACAAGGTGGAATGAGATCACTATGGCAACCAGAGTTTTGGATCTGGTTGAAAGTTGAGCCATAGGGGTTTCATGGGGTGCCTCATAAAGAAGACTACATAAAGAAAATGTTCAATATGAAAATTACAGAGATTTTGCATGACACTTGTGCCATAGTATGTAAATAGTGTGTAAACCTAGATGATAAACTATTATAAACTTTGTAATACTTTGCTAAAAATACAAAAAAAAAAAAAGGAGAAAGTCATAAACTAAATAACTCCCTTATATGTGCAAAAAGAGCTAACAAAGTTCTAGGGTTGGATATGTTGTAACAAGAATAATAAGAAATGCCTTGCCAGTATCTAAAATATTATTTATTAACTTGTATCTTGTAAATTTCAGCAAAGCTAGACAGGATGAAATCCGTGCATACGCAATTATTGGCAGTAAAAAATGGAGGAAAGAAAAGATATCAAGCATGCTATCAATGTGACATGTCCATAGATTACATGTCCATGTGGAAACTGTAGCCATCTCCAATCAGGCTATTCAAACCATTCAATCAGTGGTTAGTACTAATTGCATATATGGTTGGCAGCAGACTGGGCTGGGCTCACGTGGAAGAATGGATGGTTCATTTGGTGTGTCCATTTGTATGAATACTGTATCAAATAGGCAATCCTATTTGTACAATAAGCAATTTTAAAATGGATAGTTCAAGAGAAAAATAAGCCAACAAGCTCATGTTTAAGTGGAAAAATCAATTGTAATAATTTTCCGTCTTTCATGGTTTTGCTCAGTCATCCACTTTGGTGGGTTAGAAAAGATGGATGGCCTTAATTACTTGGCCATGAAATGTGCTAATAAATATGTACTTGTAGAATGCAACCTTCTGTTAGAAGATTAATAGATGCCAATAATTTAGTAGTTTTTAATAATAAATGGGTATTAAGACAAGCATACATTACAACAGAGAAAAACTAGAAAAGGAGTAAAGAGGTTTTAAAAAAGAAAAAGAAAAGGTGATCTACATACTATTGAGGTAGCTTAAAGAACTATTTGTAATCTACATACCTTTACAACACAAATGGATAAGCATTGCAGACTCCGTGCAATGCAAATGTGCATCAGATCATTGTGCTAAGGCCAAGAACAGTTTGTAGAACTGCAAATGCAACTTGAAAGAAGGCTAAGAATCCATCAATTTTCTTTCTTTCATCAAATTGGGGAGAACCCCAACTGACCAAAATCTTTTTCATATGCATGTTTTATGTCCCCGTTTTCTATATACTATTGAGGTAGCTTAAAGAAGCTTGGTACTCTCATTTTGTTAGTGCTTTCAACATAAATATTTGTGGACTCACTAACAACAAAACACTTACAAAATAAAGGAAAGGCTAAGAAACATAGGCCAGAGCAGGAGTGGGAGCAGCACCTGTGAAGAGAGTTGGTACAACTAACAATCTTCGCATGCTTAAAAGATAAATCAATGATAAAGTGCAAGTCTAATCTTGTATACTTTTGAGATTTACTACAATACTTTGAGATTTATTGGAAAATACTATCTCAAAGAGAGAAGCAACCAAAAAATGCTAGATTATATCAAATGCAGGTTCATTAGTAGCATATAAGGCTGTAAATGAACCAAGCCAGTTTGTCATGCTTTTCGTCCTGGCCTGACAAGCAATGGCTTGGATGTTAACAGTTTAGGCCAGCGAGTCAAGTCTTCAGGCCTGTTCCCTTATGGATTGGGTATGGGCCAAGACTCCAGGCTCGTTAGGTTTGGTTGTGTGTAAATGTTTAGGCCTGATTAGTAATCAACCCAGCTCAAATCAAGCTAATTGACCCATCGGATAATGTTGGGATGGGCCTGGGTCATGATAGTAATGTATGTTAGCCATATGGATATGTATTAAGCCAATCCAAAAAATATGTATATGTATTACATGGTATTAATATAAATGCAGAATTGATTAACAGATAGGGCTTAGGCTTCAAAAGAATTTAATCAGGTCAGACTTGGGCCTGATTAATATAGATTTACACCCAGAACTAGTATATATCTTTTGATTTCAATGAACAAACCATCGAATCTCGATGTTAGGACAAAAACCAACTTCTAAAACTCTATGAAACACTCAATGAAAGTATGAAATCTGAAAAACAACCAAACGAAAACGAAAACCTGAGAGAATTTTCATACCTGGTGAAGATGGGTTTTACCTCCAACGAATATATAGCTTGGAAGCGATTCCTCTTGAAAAGATGAGATGGTGAGAAAGGGATTGGATTTCAGCGCTATGGCTTTTGTTGTGGCATCCCAACACAAGACGAGAGATTGATTTAAATACCGCCATTAGAGAGAAAGAGAGAGAGTCGGGGCAGGGAAAGAGATATGGGGGTAGGGAGAGGGAGAGAATCGGGGGTAGTGACAGAGTTGTTGAATATGTAGGGTTTTGTAACTTGTATTTATATGGATTATTTGTCGGTGCCCAATTTTAGTTAGCACCGGCAAATGATCCCCTCCAGCATCGGCTTTGGCCTGTTTTCTCATAGTGTAACAATAAGAAGCAACGGCCAAAATGCCCATTCATGTGTGCTAATATTTAAGAAAATAGAGACAGTTTGTTTTAGAACATCTAAACACTCATTGGATCACACTTTTTTATTAGGGAGGTGCATTGAACTTGAAACATTTTGCAACAAGTGAACATATATAGATTTTGAGATTCCCTTTGTTGCTCGAATTGCCAATACAATTGAGGAAAAAAGGTACACTTTCAACTCCTATATCCAAACCATATTAAATAAGAAAAGACCCTTTGTGCAATTGTAAACCCCATACAATTGCATATACATAGGAGTTTTGAGTAGGAGAATTTTGCTGTTAAGATTTCCTTATTTGTAGCTTTCCTTATTGCAAGATTTATATGTTGATTTAGTTAAGGAAAGATTATGTGGAGCTATCAATCTGTTAATTTAAGGACTTGTAAGATGGTTTGTATAGAGCCAAATGTTTTGGGCTTTTGAAGGAATGCATGATTTTTTTTTTTAATTTAGTTTATTTATTTAATGAATAGATGTCCTTCTTTATGTTTCTTGAGACTACAAACATTATTTAGAAGTGAGACTCTCGTAAAACACTAGGAAATAAAGGAAACCATGTTAATATATAATATAGAAAATGATCTGGTAACAATAGATGATGTCCTTATATATCAAGATGCTTCTTTTTAGAAGGAAGGCATAAATGATGAGATAGATTCTATATTGCAAAATGGAACATGA